>JAPYZH010000672.1:0-24627 GCA_030523085.1 Meteorus colon | reverse complement strand
CTCATTGCATACGCTCAGCTTCCACTCTCTAGTTGAACAAGTGTCGCTCTCTGATTTTCAGGGTAGGCACTACGGTTTTCGTGGGACGCGAAAAATGGAGTTATAAGCTTCTATGGGACAGTATTCTTTGGTTCAGGCGCCCTATGGATCTGGATTTCTATGGCTTCTGTATTCTTTGGTTGAGTGACGCTGCTCAACGATGTCAGCGCTGCCAAAACCGAAGAGTAATGGAAAATCAGTTATTTCCGATGTACGCACGTAATTAGATTATGTACGCTGAAAAAATTATATAGGAAGAATTTTCATCACGATTGTAATACAGAAAATGACTAGATTAGAAATGGCTAACGATTGTTTGATTGAAATTACATAAATGTGACATGAAAACATGATAGATAAATTACATTGATGAGTTCCGACCGGTTGTCATTTATATTAGCTTGTATGAATATGGCCGACGAAAATTATTATCAGCGACACCAACCAAATGCCAATGGTGAAACATTGACGACGATGGATGCGAATGGAAATGGAAAACGTTATTTCAAACCACCATCCCATGTTTATCGACAAAGAAAACAAGATTTAGATGTGAGTTAGTGAATTGCTCTAATCCGCTATAAATCTCTTTATATTACCCAAACGTTTTGCATGTTATGTTGATAGTTGTCTGTTCTACAGTCAGAATTGAAAAATGGATTATTATATTCTATTGTCGATTGTTCACAGGATGATTTGGATTTCGTTTATGACGATGCTGATAGCCATACCAATGAAATTGCTGAACTTTACAGTTACACTGAGCAATATGAATTACAACTTAATCTTAAAGTAAGAGAAAGTCACAATTGGTTTTTGATACTTTTGATTTTATGTAACGTTGCATTAATAGCAAGAATATACTTATTCAATTCACTTTTCGTTTTTCGATGTGAAACAACATAAATAATATGATTCTTAGGCGTTTGACGACCAGATGGAAAGTTATAAACTGCGACCGTGGTGGCAAAAACTTACTCAACCGCAACAGACATCAATTATATTGAAATTGCTGGATCAATTGGAGGTATCAAATAAAAATATGAGAATGAAAGCTGCTAGATGTATTCTCTATTTGGCACAAGGTTGTTGGGGTGAAGTACAATCAGACAAAGAACAACAAGAGTGGACAAGGACCAATGCAATGTTACTTTATGAAGCTGGTGTATTCTCAGCATTTGTTGAGTTGTTGAATATCGAAATTGAAAATAATACTGCAGCAAGTTCGGCAATGAGGAAGTTAGCTGTCAGTTTAGCGGATTCGGTGGACTTGCGTGTTATTCTATCGGTATTATATATTATTACTGAAGTAATAAGGGAAGAATCGAAAAACTTCGAAACAAGTATTTATAAGGACAATATTCAAAGTTTCAAAGATGAAATCGCCCATCCATATGGTGATGATTTTTTGATTGTCAAGTTACTTAGTATGGTAACGTGTTTTTGTAGCGGGTCCGCACCACATTTTCCTATGAAGAAAGTACTTTTACTTCTGTGGAAATTAATTCTTGTATCATTGGGCGGTATCGATGTATTGCGACGTCTGAAAGTACAATACCGTGAGGAAGCTGGGCTCGATACATCGCAAGAAGATACAATTGAAATTGCCAGATCAATGAGAGCGAGTTCGCCGCCCACTAGCGCTGTTGATTTGATTGAAACGCAGCAGAATGATCTCCTGGTACGCCGCAAACTGCGTCGTCAACGTTTAGAAAAACAAATTTCACTTGATTGTGAAGTTGTTTATGGATCTGAATTAGATGGCGTTGAAGGCAGTGGTAATTCGGGTGACAATGAAGGTGACGGTGAGGTTATTGTTTTTATGGATCAACCGGGTCCTTATCAATCGTACTATGACGATCCAAATAATCAACAGCAGCCGAGGCCGAGTACTCCACAAGCATCGAAAAATCGGGGATTGCCTTGGATCCCAAAAGTTCGTCAGAAAGATGTGGCTGCATTTTTAGATGCATCACGGATAAAATTTGTCGGCTATGTGTTGGAGAAAGATTGCGAGAGCTTGATCGGTTTACCACAGCCAATTCATGAGGGTGTTAATACGTTGAAGAGACACATGTACACGTCATTAGCTGAAGTACAAATACAAAAAGAAGAGGAAATCGCAAGGAATCCATTGACAACTGCTGAACCACCTTTGGCACAAACACCAACCGAAATTTTGTATCAAGCCATATTACCAAATCTCCCACAATATATGATTGCATTATTGAAAATACTCCTTGCTGCTGCGCCCACTAGTAAAGCAAAGACTGACAGTATAAATATTATGGCGGATGTATTGCCAGAAGAGATGCCGTGAGTGGATAATTATTATTTTTCAGAAGATCAGAGTTCCATAAGCGTCAATCTATAAGAAGGCGCAAGAACAATGATTTGAGAGGCTAGAGCACTTTACACAGATGAATATGGCTTTAAAAGATTTATCTTATGCTCGAGCGTAGCATACTGCTTTATCTAAAATATTTGCTTTTAACGTGATTTTGCCCATACATCTTTTCGTCAATATCTGTTTTCATTTCTCATTACAGAATGACTGTCGTGCAATCAATGAAATTGGGAATCGACGTGAACCGCCATAAAGAAATAATTGTCAAAGCTATATCAGCAATTTTGCTGCTTTTGCTGAAACACTTCAAAATCAATCATATTTATCAGTTCGAATTCATGTCACAACATTTGGTTTTTGCCAATTGTATACCACTAGTATTGAAGTTTCTGAATCAGAATATTTTAGCGTATATTGAAGCGAAGAATGCGTGAGTTCCATATAAATTATTACTCTCGGTTTTCCTTACATCGCATTATGAACAATACTTAACAGATGAAACAATTTTTGCAGTATTCCAATATTGGAGTTTCCCGTATGCGTGATCGGTGATCAACCTGAACTGACAATAGAGAGTTTAGACATTGGTGATAGTCAACCATATTCATGGCGGAATGTATTTGCTTGTATAAACGTCCTACGTATTTTAAATAAATTGACAAAGTGGAAGCACAGTAGGATAATGGTAAGACGAGAATGGAGCTACCCATAATGTGTGGTTCAATATATATGAAGTAATGAATGGAGAAAAGAAAAAAATTAAGAATATGTATGCATTGTACTTTATTTTATTCACAGATGTTGGTCGTATTCAAATCAGCTCCGATATTGAAACGGACATTAAAAGTACGTCAAGCAATGATGCAACTTTATGTGCTCAAACTTTTGAAGATGCAAACCAAATATCTTGGTAGGCAATGGCGTAAAACAAATATGAAAACAATCAGTGTCATATATTCGAAAGTTCGGCATCGTTTGAATGATGATTGGGCATATGGAAACGGTAAATATATAACGCGAATAGAACCATTTATGAGATAATATTCAGAGAATCACATTTTGAGTAAAGAAAATCTGAAATCAACTATATTTCTTTTAGATTTGGAGGCACGACCATGGGATTTCCAAGCCGAAGAGTGTGCTCTCAGAGTTTGGGTTGATAAATTCAACATCCGTCGTTATTTATGTACAAATAGAGATGAAACATTGGAGTCAGCTGACACATCAATTACGCCAGTGCTTGGTGCGAATGTTGAATTAACTGATGAATTCAAACAGAATTACGAATTATGGTTACAACAGGAAGTTTTTCAGACTAGTGTGGACTGGGATAAATTATTGGAATCGACTAATATTGAAATATGAATCCTGAAGGACTTGATATATTCATTCATTTGATTCCTTGAAAAACGGAGCAGCTACTATTGTTTTCTTCGCGACTCTTGTACGGGAAACATGTATCATGGCGATTGGGGAAAAAACGAACAAATCTTCACGTTTTATCGTGGAGGACCATTTTGGAATAGCGTCAAACACAATAAGAATCTTCCAGTGAAAAAATTAATTCTGCAAATTCGACTATGAGGAAAGCTCTTTTCGAAATGGGATTGGTAATCACGTGTTTATAATCAGTTGTGTTTGTGATACCGGTGAAATTCAGTAAGTGCGTGACTGGCATTTTCCTCACATAAAACAGTAAAAAGAGATATATATATATATATATCGCATGTATCGCATGTATCGCATAGTCATTGTCGAATGAAAACCAAATAGAAATATAACACTGTTGAATAAACTATTTATGGAGGATATAAAACATGAAATCATGCGCGACTTTAAAAAGTGCATGAGGAAGAGAGTGATCTTCATGTGGACGTGACGTGATGTTTAATTTCTTCAAATTTCTTCATGACAAAAGAGCTATTGATGGAAAATAGGGTGAGGACAAAGTTTGACTTGAAAAAAACATTTCATATGATGAATTCAAGCATAATGCCGTCTTTCATACAGTATAAAACATAAATCTCATTTCAATGTGAAGTCCGACGGATTTCGTATAGAGTCTAAGCAGTGTTCAAATTGCCTGTAGCTTATGCGTTAATCAATTCTTCTTTTTGGCTTAAAATGCCGATGAGCACACATATTGTTTGTAGCGTCGTTAAGTCATTTATCAATCATTACTTTTAGACTCCACCATAATGGACCTTGATAGTTGGGAGTATAGATCGTGATAATCTCTTTTTTTTTCTATTATTTTCAAATGTACAGAGAACTTATAGCAGTGTAAAATTTTATTTATCTGTAGTTAATAAAATTATGAATTGTAAATCTTGCATCTCTCATTGTGTCTTGGATAATTCAATATAATGATTAATATTTTGCTTCATCAACGCAATTTATTTCGTTGTGTTGTGGATTTAATTCTGGCAAATTTTAACTTGTGGTTGAAAGAGAATTGCATACAATGACAATGAATTTCATTATTAATAACGCATCGCGTTATTACAACATTCTATTGCTATCTCTATTTGATTAGCACTTTCTTAGGTGAAGGCGCATAAAGACACAGCATCGCAACAGTATAAATATTCCACATCCCATAAATCCCCATGAAAAATATAGATGAAGAATCCACCACATAATCCTCATCCCACTTCATTTGTCCCTGCGCCATCTATTCAATCGGACAAACGAAAGTCATATGATAATTAGACACAAATCAAAAGCGAATGAAAAATTAAACATATTGCAATACCTGTCCAATGAGGAATCCAATGATGGTCAATGATGCGCATACTAAAGTAATTATCATAAGCAACTTGAAGCGATAAATTACATTAATGTAATGCAATTGTCTGGACGGGCTCACACCTGGTAATATTGTCTTCTTGGTATTGATATGGATGAATACTCTATAGATCATGAATGTCAGAAGCAGAAGATATAGTCCTGCTAATATTTCAATGAGTGTAAAGAAAGGCGAAGCCAATTCATTGCCAATGTTTTTAACCGGATAAGAGAAAAATGGATTTCTCAAGTGTGCAACACGCTCACTTACAGCATACAAGAACGATGATAAACAACCAATAACTACAGCGCACAAATGCCGCCAATAACATCTCAAAGTGCTCCGTATGTCAATATCTTGTATAATCAAATGCTCCCCGACAAATATAAGCCAGAATGATAGAATCACAACATAGAAAATTCCCTGTTTGATGTCATTCAACAATAACATTTCGGGCATGTCAAGATGAATCATTATGTACTCTAATGGCATATTCAAGAATGACATCGCGCATCCAAGTGTTATAAGCGTATACTGCAGAAGAATTGGCGGGGTTGAGAGCATATATATGCGTCGCCAATACCAAGTAACCGTACCGACGATTATTGGGAAGAAAATTGTTTGTAGATTGACCCAACATTTTGTAAATCCTCCATTCTGATTGATCGCAGTTAGCCATAGATCGCTCATGTAGCTTAATATTTTATTGATATCGCCTCTGTTATCAATGAGCAGAAATCGAATATTCAAAAGATAATAATCATGGTATAATGAGCTCAATTCGAACAGTGGAATTGGGATACAATCATAGTTACTATGTTTTTGTTCGCTGCATACAGAACATTCTAAGATTTTTTCAACTCTTGATGCGGCATAAGGTTTCCAGGCATTACTAGGATCACCTCTGTTCCTGTATGCCAGTCTCACATCCATCACAATTGATGACTTGGGTGCGACTTCCAATTGACTCTGATACACTATGTCCATATGCAAAAACCCAATGAGATTTTGTTGCCATCTTGAATAACCTTGGAATATATGACCGTTTGCGTGTGATTTGATGGGAACTGTATAAATGACCTGATAAACCTGATCTTGGACCTTATTATCATACATGAACATATCCACAGTCTCACAGCCACCTTTTCCTCTCGTGTAATACCATTTTTCGGATTCGCCCTCATTACTATTATTTACAGATTCTCTCTTACATGCAATCGCAAGAATATTCTGTCTTGTAGTTGGTTGTGGTGCAACCAATTTACCTATGAAGATACAAGCAATTTGTGCGGCAATCAAAAGCACAATGAAAATTGTGAATTTTTTGGTGCCCCAGTTGACAATGAGTGCATCCTGCATTGTATTGTAGATTGTATTCCAAATATTTCATTCAATATCCACACGAAAAATCAACTCTTGTACGTCGACACATTCAATTCGAAATATTATCGCACACCCGCGTTATACTTTTCAGACGTGAACAATTTTTAGGTGTTCACTTATACAATGATTCGATGCTATTGATTCTATTTATATTTTCAATATTTCAGTAATTTTGATATGGATAGAATGTAACAATCAGTCATATAATAGCTGTTGTACGAAAGAATAAAATTTTGTTGTTGAATTTCTGAAATTCTTGGAAATGTTTACGATACTTCCCTCTTCACGTCTTCGCTGTGAGTTCTGTACACCTTTACTGTCATCCTTATTACACCATATCACATTTAATTCATCGACCCCGTTGGTACGATATAATAAGTATACGAGAATTATTGAATTTGGAAATTTGGGAAAATGTGGAATTTATTCATACAGATATAGTTAATATAAAGTTTCGAACGATATTATTAATGCCATGTTCCATTAATTTTTGACGTCGGTGAAACAGAATTATGAGGATAGTTTATTTGTCGAAGTATATCATCAGTTTCGTATACACGATATATTAATTCAAACGACAAACCAATGTGTATATAAGAATGAAAAATAATTACCTAAAACGAATCACATTACTGATGAGATGAAATATGGAATAACATGTTCATGATAGTTCATTGCGTCATTTTCTTGATCGAGGGTGCATAAAGACACAGTAAAGCAATGGTGTAAATATTCCACATTCCATAAACACCGATGAAAAAAGCTAAAGTTGTGTTTAATTCGTAATCTTCATCCCATTTCCATTGACCTTTAGTCATCTGTTCAGTACAAGAAGAAAAAGAAAAGAAAATGAAAATACAGAAATGACAGAATAAAAACCAATTTCATTTGATGAATTACTTCTCCCAATATGAATCCAATGATTGTCAATGATGCGCACAACAAAGTGGCAATCATTAGTAATCTAAAACGATATATCACACTATCATATTCCAACCCTCGAATCGAGTTCACACGTGGTAATACTGTCATGTGTATTCTCACTTTAATAAATATTTTCCATACCATGTATGTTAAAAATGATAAATAAACTGCAGCCAATACTTTAGCAACTGTAATAATAAACATTTTTGAATTGAGTAAAAAAAAATTATTGGAATCGAAATCAGATAAACATTGATTCATTAACTCGTATATCATACTCACAGTTATTGAATATGAATAGCGTCAGACAGCCCATCAATACAGCGCACAATTGACGCCAATAAAATATTAAATTATTCCTTCGATCGTAATCTCGCATTGTCAAATGTTCTCCGACAAATATCAGTAAAAACGATAAAAACACAGCATAAAATACAGCTTGCCTAATGTCATTTAGAAATGGCATGACTGGTATATCCCAGAATAGCGTCAAATATTCCAATGGCATATTCAAAAATGACAATGCTGATGCCAATACCAACAATATCCTCTGGACAAGAGTGGGCGATTTGGAGGATAATTGTACTCTTCTCCAATACCAAATAAGGAAGCCAATTACAATATCGAAAAAAATGACTTTGAGGCCAATCAAAATTTTAGTAAAATTTCCATTTTCATTGATTGCAGTTAGCCATAGATCACTCATGTAGCCCACGGCTCTATTAATATCTTCTTCAGTCTCATCGAATGGGAAACGAATATTGAGTAAATAATAGTCATGGTGTAATGGACCCAATTCGAATAGTGGAATTGGCATACAATCATAGCTATGAGGATTTGTTTCATTACATATAGAACATTCAATAATTCTCTCAACTTTCCATACCATATAAGGTTTCCACGCGTCATCAGGATCTCCTACATTTCTGTATGCCATTCTCGTATCCAACTTAATTTGTGACCTCGGTGCAATTTTTAGTTGATTCCGAGGTGCAATATCAATATGCAATATTCCAATGAGATTCTGCCACTTTGTATAATCCATTGCATTAGTATTTTTCATTGATGAAATTTGTATTGTGTAAACAACCTCGTAGACTCGATGTTGGAATTCGTCATCATAGATAAACATATCAACAGTGTTGCATCTACCTTTTCCCTTCGTATGATACCATTTTTCGGATCTTGGCTGATCAGGATTACTGTCATTCATATCACCATAATCTCTACATGCAGTGGCAATAATATTGTGACTAGATGCATGTCTCGGTGCGACAAATCCACCCATCACGAAGCAAATAATTTGAGCGACAAATGAAGTTATGACAAGAAGTGTGAATTTTTTGCCGCTTAAATTCGCGATGAGCGCGCCTTGCATTGTATAAATACAAGAAACAATGGCGTATTCAAAAACGTTCTCAACTCAGTTAAATTGCAATAACTATTATTAATACATCACTATCTCATGAAAATACATATGGCCCAAATTGAATTATTATCATTATGAATATTATTGTATTTAGTCACGTCTTTTAATTTGATCATATCGATGAATATCCAATTCACTCACATACCTATTTTAAATCCGACGAGATGTTTCAAGTACAACATCAATCTTACAGGTTGCTCGCCACGCACTGATAACAATATAATCAAAAAATTAAACACGAGAATAATTGGGTGGTTAAAAATGGAACATGAAAACTTTTTCTTTGTTCGCATATTATTCTACGTTTGGATCAGTGACAAGACACTTTTGAAACTAAATGTTAAGTGGCATGCTATGCATCGAATGCGAGTCATTTCATCTTAGCGCAACTTTGTGTTGTAATAATAAAAAAGGAAACATTGATTCCTGTAGAAATTTACACGCACACACGCACACACATACGCTTGTCATAACGTGTTGTGTGTCACTATTTCTTTCTATTCGTTGCCTCTAACGTCTCATTGTATCATATATATGATCGCACGTACGCCTGAAAATAATCTCATACATATCGGGTAAAAGCAGGGTGGGGATTTATGTCGTTTATTCAGAGGTTATTGTTACATAGTCTATGCGCTATGCGTGATATGAAGAGTGGTATGAAGGGTATAGATTCCGAAGTCTTTGTGATAATTCACGATTTTTACGTACTTTGATGTGCTCGATTAGAATTGGTTTGTTATCTTCTCGAGGATAAGAAACATTTTTTTTTTCATTTTCATAGAACAGTTGTACATAAATATATTAGGATGATTATCAATTCTATGAAGAGTTAACAAACGGATTATAACAAAACATAATATTTGATATTATTAATGTTGGGGAATCATCTTGCTAGTCTTCAAACGTGAAGCTTCCAATTGGGGAATACAAGGTCAGCAAGCATTAAAGAAGAAATCATTACGAATCTATATACGAGCTAGTGAGTGTTCCGTAATTTATCAACGGTATTCATGAACAATCGACATTCATGATCACGAATTGTATAAATTATCACTAATAATTTGGAATCTATTGACGTAGTACTGAAAAAATCTATTTATAATTCTGCAGGAATTAGAATTTTGATTCAAAATGTATGTAACTGCTGCTTCTTTACGTGCTATACTAATGACGTTATGATGGGCACGTCGGTAATGCATGAATTTCATAAAAGCATTTCAGACTGGTTTTGTATCCGTGTGAATGAATGAGTATTCCTTTTTGCAAAATAGTTTATATAAAACGTTTTTATTTAAAAATTTCCAACAGACAATTCGTAAATGCTAGCAATATAGAAAAAATAATTGACACGCATATAAGTATCCAATGTAAATTTTCTGTTGTAAAATTATCAAATATTTGGTCGTGATTTCTCTATCGAATTTTATCTCAGAATATTCATCGAATATTCTCACGAGTGTTGTGACCACTTGTAAGATCCATAATATATAAAATCATTATTTTTAGCCATTTCATCTGCTTCTTTTGGTCCACGTGTCTTGTATTTATACGGAAAAGGTTTAATTTTCTCTTTTTCGATGAGGTGAAGAAGTGGGGTGAAAATTCGCCATGCTTCAGACAATTCATCGCTACGTACGAAGTGCATTTGCGACCCGCAAAACACATCTAATATCAGACGTTCATAGGCGTCAGGGAGTTTAAGGTCCTGGAAAGTTAGAGATAACATACGATGAAGTACTGAAATATCATTGCGTGCATCGAATTTGATTGCAGTGAAGAATAATTGCATGAATTATTAGCATCACACACATTCTCACATCGAGAAATAGAATACATAATAATCAAAATTGATATTTTATTTTCGGTAGAAACTGAACTGTGTTTATCTAATCTAACGTAAACTTCTGCAGAATTATTTATATACCTACCTTATACCTTCGACCATATGTGAGATCGAGTTCTGTTTCTTCCATCGTAAACGTAATTCCTGGTGTTTTTGTCATCATCTTTATGTATAAAGCTTCACCCGGTTGAACTCTAATAACTAATTCATTCCTTTTAGCTTTTCCATCGAATATGTCACCCGGAACATCACGATATTGTACTCTAATTTCCGCCTTTCGTTCATTCAATGCTAAAAGCATAAAAATTAACATCAGTAATCCTATATCAGTATTACAATTCATTCATTTGGATTTACCTTTTCCACATTTGAGAATGAATGGAACACCGTCCCATCTTTCGTTATTTATTTTTAAAGTAGCAGCAGCAAATGTTGGTGTTGTCGAATTTGGCGGTACTGTTGGATCATCTAAGTATCCACTCCTTTCTTCAGGATCATTCGAATCGGGATTACCTACATACTGGCCTAATATGACATCTTTCAACTGGAGTGGTTTAATAGACTTCAAAACCTTGACCTTCTCATTTCTGATAAGGAAAGGGAGGGAAAATTTTCTCATTTGCTTATTTTAATAATATTCAGTAATTTTATGTGAATATAAATAATTTACCTGATGTCATTGGGGCAACACGATGCCGGCTTCTCCATAGCAAATAGTGAAAGAATTTGGAGTAAATGATTTTGCATGACATCTCGAATAATGCCAAATTCATCAAAATATCCGCCACGTCCTTCTGTACCAAATGGCTCTTTGAAAGTTATTTGTACTGAGGCGATATTATCACGATTCCATGTTGGACTAAAGATCCGATTTCCGAATCGGAGTGTCATTAAATTTTGCACCATTTCTTTGCCTAGGTAGTGATCGATACGGTATAATTGCTCCTCGTCAAACAGTGATGCCAAATGATTTGACAACTGTTGTGAAGTAGATGCATCTCTTCCAAAAGGTTTTTCGATAATTATTCGTGACCAGCCTCTAGAAATTGAATAGAACATTATGTAAGATCGTTTTGACAACAGTAGATTTTTAATGGGTGGGGAGTATGAGTATGTTAATTTTCAGCGAGAATAAGAAGAAACCCGAACGAAAAACTCAATTAGCCATTCCAAAAATGTACATTTGGAAGTTCATGACAGGAATAGTACATTATCAAAATGTGATCGCCACACATGCATGAGTAATAAAAATATTACATAATCATTAAAAATGCTGACGACATCAATATTCATAAAACATGAATTCACCAACCTCTTGGTCATGCAAAAGTTTTTTATGTGAACAGTAACTGTTTCAAACACCGATGGTGGCAAAGCCAAATAGAATAATCTATTAGCTTGCATGCCATTTTCAATTTTTTCTATTTCTCTATTGAAACTTAAGAAATCTTCATCCGAATCGTATGAGCCTGAGAAGTAATAATTGAGTTTCCAGAATTCTTCATATTTCTCCTCTTCGCCGGGTTTAACTTTCATATACTGATGACATCTGTCACGCAATTTTTCGAGTGATAATTTAGTACGTGCATAGCCGAAAAATGTTGTTGGTTTGGGTAATAGATTATCACGGAAAAGCCACCACAAAGTTGGGTAAATTTTCTTCTTCGCTAAATCACCCTGATAGAAAATGAAAAATCATGTTCCAGTTATTTTTCTGACGTGAACAATCAAGGAAGTGGCTCTCATTTACTCACTGATGCACCGAATGTTATGAAAATATGTGGAATTTGTCCATAAAAGTGTATTCCTTCCAAATGATCCATCTCATGAGATTTGAGTGCCTGCCTTATAATCATAAGGCTCTCCTCCGTGGATGCCCCTGTCAACAATCATCCCATTCATCAGCATTAATTTTTTACATCATTATTGAAATTCATGAAACTATATTTTTCGGCGGATAGTTATGACATCCCCAACCGATTGAAATTCATTCAATCTGCTAAATTCCTTGGAACGAGGAGGCGCAGATAGCGCCATGACTTTTAAATAATTAAACTCACTTGTTACTTTATTCCCGTTCATTATGAATATCGAACAATAGAATTTAATTTAAATCAAACAAATTGTTTCAAATATGAATTATTCTATTCTCTGATTACTGGTTCAGTAGAATGTTTATAAGATGAGAGTGTGCTTATTCGCAATGAATATTTCAAACTCGACTCATCGACATGAAGAGTCAAACTGACTGGTGCGCACTGATATTCAACTACGTGCTGACTGGACATGATATTCACTGCCATAAAAAATGTCTCTCACAGTCACACACCGATACTCTAATACAATGTTTTGTATGCACACATATCACGAATACAAACGCAATTGATACATTACATTACTAGTATCGCCTGCGGTTATATTGAAGAATGGGTAAAGGACGAATTCGGTTTCTTGTCCCTGAACGTAACTATAATATATTAATAAAAATTGAGTGCACATCGGAGTTTAGAGTGATGCTATCGAAAAGAATTATTTTTTTTTTGATACGCGATTGACCTTTCCAACGATTTGAATATTACGTCTCTAAAAGGGAAGTCAATACTTGTGCCCTTCACCGTTTGGACTTGGAAGTCAGTGGCTCGTTGACTACCTAATCTGATTGTATAATTGTGTTCAGTTAAAATAAAGAATATGAAAAAAATGAACAAAAACTGAAATTGCTTTGGGGAATTTGCCACATAAATAATTATTTTTCACAATGATTATACATATCTCAAGGATGTGAACTATAGCTTCATTATCCTTGTCCTTGTATGTGTCCTTATTCTGACCTCAGTATCCATCCGTATTTTAAACATTTTTTCGACGTCGGTTATTGTGTATACACAATGATGAAAATAAAATTACTTCTCTTCTAAGACCTCTGTGTAACACTTATTGTTTATCCCGTTTTGTTCATATCTAGCACTATTCATGCTGCAGTTTATTTATATAAAATGAAAAAAATCGAAATCATGCTGTGACGATAAATCGGATATAACCGAAGGAAGAATTAAATGGGAAAAAATCAGATAAGAAATGAGTGGAAACTTCAAGTGTATGCAATGACCGTGACACTGGAGAAAAATTCTGATGGAGCGTGTTGCTCCTATTTATATGATTGATGTCTTAAGGTCAGAATCTACGGTTATAACTTGGCCAATAAGAAAAGGTGTTTCATATTACGTAAATCTTCATAGACAAAGTGTTTCTATATATGAAGGCAAAAAATGTAGTGGGATGAATTTGAGTGTATGTAGTAGCGCTGGAAAAATTAAACAGATGATTCATGTATCTGGATAGAAAAAAAAATTATAAATGTCAATGTATTATGCATGATAACGATGAGATGCAATTCCTAATGAGAAAACGATGTGTTCCCGAAAGATCCTAAATGATAGATCAATAATTATAAATTCCCATATACATTGTAATGCCTTCTATTAGAAATAATGAGGCAATAGGATTTTTTTAGTTCATGAAAAATTCAATATGAATCGACTATTCCTGAATTTCATTGGCCTTTTGAACAGTTAATTTCAATAAGTGAAACGGGAGAATCATACGTATAAATTTGTAAGCCTCTCTTCTCATTTGTTTGCGTGCATTTACCACAAACCACGTGAGTGTCGTCCGATGCGGAATGATTACGATGATCTGAGTGTATTGATAATATATGGCGTGATTCTTAGTGTGACATAACAAGTGATAAATCCTCTCGTCAATCCATATTCATAAATATACCTATTCCTCTTTTTATTGTAATGATTTCTACAAAATGTCATTTTCTTTACCTTCTTACAATACTTCTTGTTGCGAAATATATATCTTCGCCATTGACAATTATATATTATTATTAAATAAATTGAAAGAAAAAAAAAACTTACTTCTTTCTTGTGTCGCCATTGTATTAATTGTCGTAAACAGACGCAATCACAAATATATATTTCTGTTGCGGAAAAAAAGAGTACCCCAATATCGCAGTCTCACGATGACATCAAAAATTGTGAGGTAATCCTGATATTCAGCTTTTTTATTGCATTTCCCTGGTTGTATGTGGTATATTAATTCATTATATATGTTAATTTCACGACCAGATTGTAAATTTAGGTTTCCGCCATGTGTATACTATTCAATCAGCAGTTATATCTTATATGTACGCAGTAATAAATTACTATACTACGTCAAACATAAATGCTGCCTCATCGCTGTATGGGATGGTACAGCGGCGGGATATATAGTTGTCTTGCTCTCTCAATTCATTATTTTTCCATGATTCTCCATAGATGCTGTTGTGATAGATGGCCATGTGCAGAGATGTGATGCGACAAATGATACAATGATTGAAGAACTCTCTCCGTCCTGTTTCATTATGATAAAATACATGAAAAAAATTGTACCGAATCGGATAATCATAACCTCAAATACGTTCATATGTAATCATTAAGCTAGACATTTACACACTTATCTTTTAAATTATATCTAATTGAACATATTCAATATAAATATGTACAATGTGTACATTTGGACTTACGGTAACAACTGCTGGTATTATTTTTATCCTTAGACTCTTTTCTTTTCGCGGTTTTGTGTGATTTGAAATTATATGTGGTCTGCTCCTCATTGGTTCCCACTGAGTCGAGTCCAACTCTAGTTATCCAATCCAATAAACAGATTGGAAATACCCCCCACCTTTTTTTCTCCATCATTGTACGCCTGCATAGAAATCCGCCCATATGAAAGAAAATATATAAATAACATCTCGATAAAACTTTGATTCAAGTAATTCTGTTTATTTCCGTAAGAAATATTAATATTCTATATTATTATTGGATACTATCGATAATTTACACAATTTAATTGTTTTAAAAATAATAGATATTATGAATTTCCATGGTCTTGATAATTAGAACTAAGAGTATGTATATATATATATATATGTCTATTCATAACCTCAATAAGTGAAACATAAACGTTTTAGATAATGAAGACCGCTCAGTTTTTGATGAGGCATGCAAGATCACCCCAGAACGAAGCAAAAGTACCGTTCAAAGTGGATTTACCTCTGAGATTACGAAATTTTGTTAGCGGCAAAAATCAAAAGGTTACAGGTATGACAATAATTGATAGCTTTGAAATTATATTTTTATTAATTTTTTTTCATCTTTCGGGATGTTTTTTCATATATATATATATATATATTTGTTTTCATGATTTATATAGAAAAAGGCTGCCTTCATGAATTCACGTTAGTCACAACTTGTTTGGAAAAAAACAATTATGAAAACAAATTTTGCAGTAAAGAAGTAGACGATTATCAAAGCTGCTTCAAAAATTATTTATTATCTTCAGCATCCAACAAGAAAGCCGCGAACGATGGGAACTTGACGCCCGGTGCACGCAAACTCCAACATAGACAGGTCAATGAATTATTGAAAAGATACCCACAATATTAAAATCACCGAATCTAATCGATCAATTTTGATTGAACGTATTGTAGAATACATATTTGAATGTTAAATATCGAAAAATATAAAATAATGTACAATTTTCCAAATCAAGAGACGGAATGAGACTATTTATAATTAATATAAAATGAGAGTATGTACAATTGGGATGGGCGTGATCTAAGATGCGTCTAAACATTTTGGAGAATCTTGAGAGCCTACCGTCTTCAACTTTAGTCTCTTCACAGCAAGCCGCGTTCTGTATCCTGGTAGTTGCGGAGTAAGAAATAATTTGGTTTTCGTATGCAAGAATATATATCATTTATGAGATTGCAATGTGATACTCACGAAAAGGCTGAGGCACCTCTTGCAATGAATGCAATTGTTTCTCGATTCGCTTCAATACTATATGGTTCTCCATATGTTCATCTTTGTAAACATAATAAGAATATAACAAGATACTCAGACACAAGATCAATGCAAACTTCCGTAGACACCAAGCATGATAGACCAAATCAATCTGCAATGAAGAAGATGAAAGATATCACAATCGATACTTCTTCCTAAATATTATACTGGGAAAAATTTTTAAAACTAAAGCCGTACTTTATCTTCTGGTGTGATAGTGTTCAGATTATATTGAACTAGCATTCTCTCTATAATAACATTTAAACTGAGAATCGTGAATAAAATAATTCTCGAGTCCGCTGTTCGTTTGGAAGAACTGAATAATGCGCAAAGAATACACGCAACAGTATAATATATAATCGACTGGAACCAGGAAACTTCCCCGATAATCCAATCTTGGAACGCCCGCATGTATGAAAATATCTCGTACAGCAATGCCCGTTGATCTTTCGATGCTTCTCTGAACAAAAATATTATTTATTCGAGTATTTGCCAAGAGTTCAATGTTACGACTGAGTCTTGTTCTCGGTTGGAGATATGGGAATTGATTCACTCGAGCGAAGAGTGCTATGGATATTTACTTGAAATCAGAAACCATTGAGTTCACCGATTCTGCTGAAGTCTTCAGAACGCTTTCCAAAACTTCCCCATGAATCAATAATTCATTTTGAAGTCTTATACCTTCCTTTTGGCTTTCTAGCATCGAACCTTGCATTTCCGATGCCTGTACTAATTGTTCAGTCATGTGTGAAGAAGCTGCATACAAGCTATTCATGAAGTACTTTAAAAATAGCTTTGTTTATAAAGTGTCAATGGACTGTTTTTTCGTTTACACTTACTGTCTAATTGTTTTGTCAGTTTCTGTTTGCCATAATTCATGATTCAGATAGAAACATATGTGTGTTGTATGCGTATAAAATTCATTGTATACTCCGAAAGCGCGATCAGTCATGCCATTGATGCATTTTCTGGAAAAATATAATCATTTATTGATGAAATAATATGAAATAATCTCGTACCTTCTGAGGTCCTCTGATTCATTGAGATAGCAATCGTAAGTAATATGACCGGAGTCCTCTAGAAAACAATTTGCTAATCGTAATGCAAGTAGAGAGTGCTCATGATCATTCAGTTTGTCACAGCTTATCTTCAACGATCTAAGCGCATTATGCCAGCAAGCACCATGATGTGGCAAATTCGATTTCGCTAAAATTATGAAATGGATATTCAACAATATATTATAGTGTCGCCCCTTCAATTGTGCGAGTTCCGGTACATGTATATAATACGAGCACAATTCAATAATACGTCCTTAAATTGTTATTCACCTTTCAAAAGGAGATATTCCTTTTCTCCCAGTTCTCGTAACATCATGTCACCTTGTAATGCAGTTGCATACTCAACCATATTCAATATAAATAATACGATCATACCGCTCAGTCGGTGTATTCAAATTTTGCTTGCGTATATATGTGCAAATTATTTCAAATCGTCACTTTGTGACAGTTACACGTCAAGTGTTGGAGGTTATGTGATTTGCGAACTTGGTATACAATCGGATGATAATGCGAAATATTTAATTGCTCATTTGTATAGAGAATCTAAGATGTCAGAGAAATCCACTCCTCAATGAACATCTATTCGAGATTTTCACACTAAATTAAATAAAGTTATATGCGTTAGTAAATCTAAACATTCAAAATTACAATGATGAACAAGGGGCGGGCATTTGTGGAGTATATAGGCTTATTTGTATTCGGGGATTGTATTGGCCAGCTGAAAGAAAACATGAAACTGGTCGTAGCGTGTTCGATTTCCCACTCAGTACATGCCAGATCGCTGGAGGGAAGTTATTGCGATTTCAGCATAGTTATGGACGGCAGTGCTGTCTGCTAGTTGTTGGGATGATAACTTCGAATTCTGGTGTCAGGTCCCCCTATGGATCATCTGCAGGCTTCTATAGACGACCGTATTCTTTGATTATAGACCATTTAAAGATGGCGTCTAGTGAAATTTCTCAGGAGAGTGAGAAAGCAAAAGCAATAGCGTGTGATAGAGTGAAAAGGAGAGAAAAGCTACAATTTAGTAAATGTAGAGGCGTGGGAGAGTGAGAGAGATAGGAGTATTCACCATCTGATGAGATCGACGTAACACGTGTTGGTTGGATCGCACTGTACTGTTCGTTCAAAGAAATATAGAGAAACACGATAATTCCATCACGAAAACGGACTTTTCATCGCATATAATACCGTAAGGATATTATTCGATTGATTATTTGAATTATTAATGCGTAATTGGGACTTAGCGTGAAATTGACGAAAAAGAATCATAATGAAAAGTGTGATTGTGCAAATATATAGAGAATAGATTCAATGTTATTCTGCGTCGTGATATTTCAGGTGCAATCACCTATATGATCAATGTATATTGGTTACGATGAGAATGAGCTGGCAAAAATGTCGCATTCATTATTTATGAAAATAACATTGATCATTTATAAACAGTTTCATATTACAATCAATTATAATTGAGAGTATGTATTATATATGAAATGAAGTGATACTATAAATATTGTTAGATATATACTCTAGAATCTGTTACAGTATATATATCTATATGCTCTAATCTTCGCCGTTATATTTCATAACCTCATTTCTTGTAAAAAAAATAACATATTGTTCACACTGCGACAATGCAACACAATTGTTTTCATTGATTCTGAATCATTGAATTGGTGGTTAATTTCATCATCGATCTCTTCATAAATTAATGTGCATATATGCGCATATGATGTGTTGTTCATAACTAATTATATCAATAACGTATCATTCTCTATATTATTATTGTAGATTAAAAGCATCGAGGGAAAAATTTTGCTGCCTACAGATGATTGCCCATGCACCAACAACGCAATTGTGACTATCTTATCATAACCCAAGTTGACCAAAACAATAACAATAGTCTATTACTTTGAAATCATCTAGACAATTTGAGGAAGTCCATTGGAGCTCTATGATCGCCATATCAACGCAGAGTTGTGAAATTTTATCCAACTTTTTATGTTCACTGTTCACACACTATAACGAATATAATAACGATATTGTGAACGAAGATTTCCAAGAGTGTTACGAGAAAAATGCGCAACGAAATCACAGCTGCTGTTCTATTCTTAGTACAGCTGATCGAAAAAAACGAAAAATTTAGTGCGGATCAACTGGATTGCTTCAGACGACGCTTGATTGAATTGCTTACTGAACGCTTCAAAAATCACTGGTTCCCGGACAAGCCATTCAAAGGACAAGGATACCGTTGTATACGTGTTAATGGACACAGTCGACGTGATGAAACATTGGCGAGTGCTGCTAATGCAGCTGGTGTTAGATATGAAGATTTATCTTTGCCTGTTGAATTAACGTTATGGGTGGATCCACAAGAAGTTTGCTGTCGTTTTGGCGAAAACAAAGGATCATATTGTACGTTGGCGTCTTTTCAAAATGAAAGTGGAAAAGTTTTTCATGAGATAAAGGACTCATCAGAGAAGGAAAATAAATCTGTTGAGGGATCGATGAAACCTCAGGTAAATATGATGTTTCATATCCATGAACGATCACTTGACATAACGACTATATAGCGGAATTAGCTTCTGGAAATAGGCCATTTTTATGCACTTTTTTTCTCGTGGAAAGCATTGATGCATATTACAGTGTATTATCATTCAGCGTATTTAATCTATTCCTCTACTGTTATGTGAGTAAGCCTTCGACAAAAATGTGCCAGACTAATAACTAATATAATAGACTGTAGCTGTATTCAAACTTCAATCATTTATTTTTGACAAGTTTTCTGAGATTAATTATTGCTTCATGTTTGATCATTGTGACAAAACTTGGCAGTTTATTTTGGATAAATTGAGTATTCACATAACATTGTCATTGGAATCACACTCCATCACTTCTCTCGTACAACCTAATGAACATGAAAACATTTCCGAATAGTCCAACAATGTGTGCTCATTCAATCTCTAAAAAAAAATACATCTGTTTCTCATTTTTAGAAGAGCCCTGCAATCAGCACTGTTGAGCAGCAACAAAAACCAAAGCCTTTGAGTTCTTCTAATCAAAATCAGCAACAAGTGAATAATATTGGTCCAGGTAGGCGTCGTAATATCAATAGTCCACGTCCTCATCTATCGCGAAATCGCTCATGGTTCAATCATTCGATCAATATGGGTTATGGTCCTCATCCAATGAATCAACCATGGTATAATGTCATGCCACCCCATTTCCTTAATGGCCCTTCTCCACCACCTTTCATGGGCCATAGAGGAAATAAATGGGTACATCAAACTCACTCTTACTCCACTGGACCAACACGTTTTCATCATTGGTCCCCGAAAGCTGCTCTCAAAGTATGAATCATTTCTTCAATAACAGTGAAAAAATTGAATGAACAATAGTTTCTAACACACAATATGGAAATCATAATCAATTATAATATTCTTGAGCAAGTTTCACACACACACATGCAACATTTGAAGAATCTATGATGAGATTATTTTACTGAATTTTGTAAATTTCTCCGCACGATAATATTCATTCACTAGATATTTGAGGGCAGAGTTTGGAACTTTGATCATTTTTATGAATCGACCGCGTTACAAATTGTGATTATGAATTACGATATGTTTTGTTTTGTTTTTGATATATATATA
This sequence comes from Meteorus colon, assembly GCA_030523085.1. Taxonomy (NCBI): domain Eukaryota; kingdom Metazoa; phylum Arthropoda; class Insecta; order Hymenoptera; family Braconidae; genus Meteorus; species Meteorus colon. The sequence goes on along the minus strand of JAPYZH010000672.1, from coordinate 3,266 downwards.
TATATATATATATATATTGCGAAGAAATCATGCAGTATCTTATGAAGATAGGAAAAGTCCGAAATCGAATATATAAAGATAAAATGTGTTACCTCCCGAATGTAAAGTTGTTTAATTACAAAATGGGTTGAGAATTCAAGTAAGAGTTTATGATTATATATTTACGTAGATATACACACTTACAACCACATGTACAGACATGATGTGGCTGTCAGACGTGGATAATATTATTTTAAATAGTAGAGTATTTTTAGAAAATATTACTATATATGAGAAAATAAACAACCATTTTATGTTCAATCGTGCGTGAACATAAATTTGTGGATTTGTTTATTTACGCTTTCATAGAGAAAATTATATCATTTATTTATATAGAGATGTGGGACAGTGGAATTTATGAATTACTTGAGCGCACGCGAATATAAAAAATTATACATATACATACATATATTTTCCTGGGAGGAAAAAGTCGGGAGGCACTCTAAGCAGAAGAGTTTATAGTGACAGCAAAAATATTATCGTTTCAAAATTGTAGGAAAAATCAGAACCAAATTGATGTCTAAAATTGAAAACAAAATTCAGAATACAAAGTACGTTGCACTCACTGTCGGTATGACAAAAGGGGAGGAAACTAGGGAGTGTATGAGAGGCAGAGTAACAAAAACATTGGAATAGGAAGTCGATTTTTTTATTTTTTAGAGTATCATGGCATAGGCATATGATTTATTGAAATATTTTTCTTTCGTTTATCATCTCCAAATTGAACCGAATGATGTAAAATATTATTGTGTATTATATTTACGATACCAACAAATTTTTTGAACAAATTACATTCATATTAACTTTTTTTTTCACGATTGTATTATAAGAAATTTTTATCAATTCTCTCGTCTGATCATCGCAATCTCAGAAGTATCAAATAATTGATCAATCGTGGTTCACGACACCTACGTTGAGTGAATTGAGAGTTGTTCTCCTTTTCTCTTACACATGTTCCTATTTTTTCGGTTTCTCATTTTATTTATAACATTGACATTATACAAAAGGCAAAACAACCTGTTGAACGCCAATCAGAAAAAGGCTCAATATTATTATTATTATTATTATTATTATTATTATTTAATTTGCCACTATAGGTACATTTGTATGAATACACATATTTGTATACACATTTACCACATGTAAATATAAAGATGACAGAATTCTAAAAGTGATACGCCTGGATCATGGAAATAATAATATATATATTTATATGTGTATGCTTAAGGCAGAAAAGTAATGAAGCATTTAGGCTTCGTTGTCGAGAAGACACTTCTAAGATTTTATTCACACCACAATGATATACATCTATATATGTGTATGTATTGATATACATTCGGGCCATATTTTTCTAACTAATACCTACCTATTTATGAAATAATTACCTCCAAGAGAGAAAAAATAAGAAATCAAAATTTGCTGCAAACTGCTGAATCAAAGAATAATATTGCGCAAAATGGAACCACAAATTTGGGAAAGTGCGATTCCATTTGTTGTAATTATTATTATTATTATTATTATTATTATTATTATTTGAATGGTAACGGATTCAACCATATGAAAGAACAAAAGTTTCACGAATCAATACTTAGTTCGACAATCATTTTGAATCATAAGAAACTATTAATACCAAATTTATGGACTGTTGATGAAAATATGTAAATTAATTTATTAGTCTTAATTGATGTCTTACTTTATGATTTTCAACAGTTTTATCATTATTGAATATTGTAACATTGATCAATGTAATGTGTAAGATTTTGACGGTGGATTCGGAAATTACGATTCAAAACTTAATCTGGAACGATGACTCTAATTATCAATGGTCGAGAATGAACGGATATTCTGTTGATGTAGGGCAGTCTTCATTGATTTAATCATCCAAATTCATATTATTACCGATATTTGTTATGTGGAAATAAGTTTAAAAGAATATTATTTCAATGTTGCATCATTCGTTCAAGAATTTGAAAATAAAGTAGAAATAGCTAACAACAAAATGCAAAATATATAAGGAAATATAAATATATATATTAAATATATGAAGACAAAGCAAGATTGCATTCGGAATATTAATTTCAAGAGTATTTATAACGTCATTAACACTTTGATTTTGCAAAAATCTCAATATTACTGTATGATCTATGGGTGGAACTATCTTTCTTATATATTTCTCTTTTGCTTACTAGTTTATTGATAGAAACGATTATATATTCTGTGGTATAGAAAATGAACCTTGCATTTCGTTGATTATATATATATGCATATACATATATATATATAATTTTGAACAGGTTGTTTTCTAGTAAAGTTTGGCCAGCGATATATTTTTATCCATCGCGTTAATATAAATAACAATCTGACATTGATCCGATAACACATAATATATTGTGGGATATTATATATCGCATCTGACTGAAAAGAGAAAAAATTATTCTGATACATAGTAAAGGTGCGATTTAGTCAATAAACGAAAACTGACAAAATAAATTGTTCACGTTGGAGAGAATGTAATTACCTTCGATTATATTCAATTCACTGTCAATATACCTACAATAGCGTTACGTACGATTTGGTAATCAGATAGTATGTGTTTAATCATATTTTTCACTTATTTAATTAATTAAACACATCGCGTGGCACGATATCGATGCATAGGATGTTATTGACATTTTTACAGTGGAGAGTTCAATGATTTTACAGTGGTTATCGAGACATTGAGAGAATGAAATTGTGTATTTGACAAATTTTAACGAAGAAAAAAAAATACCAAAAAGAGAGAGCATTGAAAGATATAATTCACTCGAAATATCATTAATTTTCTACGTCGTTAATTAATATTGTCAGCTTCAATTATTGTACACATAAATAATTATATTGAGATACAGAATTTATGTTCGAATGTTACATTGTTAATTTTTATTTGAAGAATAATAACAAAGGGATTTTGGTATTTTAAATGTCATTTGTTTAGAGAGTTCAAATGATTTATAAATCCTCGATGATGATACTATGACAAGAAGTACTGATAACGTTTTTTTTTTCTTGCATACATATATTAGACATTCTTGTGACAAGTTTAGTTATCAATAACCATCACTGACAACAAATTATGTGGTTGAAATATCGAATAAATAGTTTTGCAAATTGAAATGGATAAATTCTTATTTCTTTCCCTCCTCTGTTTTCACAAGCTATGCGACCCCCCCCCCCCTCCCCCCCCCTCC
>JAPYZH010000671.1:0-24657 GCA_030523085.1 Meteorus colon | reverse complement strand
CCCCCCCCCAAATATCTTCTCATTAAACAAAAATATCAATTACCAAATATTGAAAAAAGTTCCTACAAAAAATAATCCAATTTACGATAAATAAAATTTGAAATAATGTTTTACTCCCCCGATTTTATTCAATTATTAAAGAAATTTGAATATTCTCTGTCGATAAACAAAAACAAAAGCCCTCAATACAAAAAAGTGAATAAAAAACATTCCATTATTTATAAAATTGAAAAAAAAGTGTCAAAAAATTGATTTTATTCATAAAATTGTGGAAAAAATGTAAAAATTTTGATACAAATTTGTAAAAATTGTTAGAAAAGTGCGAATTAATAACAAGCGAGGAGAATATTCGGGACAGGGATGTCAACAGGAGGGTGAGTGAGGGCGCCTATTCGGTCACATAATGAACAGAGAAAGGTGTAGGGTCCACGAGTGAAGTCGCCGCTGTCGTCATCGGGTCGATCGAAAGCGCAGCGCGCACAGAGAAATGCACCGCACCGCACCAACCCAGACTCTATGGATGGATATATAATACAGAACGTTGTGTATATAGAAAGGAAGAAGACGAAGGGTGTGGAAGGAAGAGGAAGAGAGAGGAAGTTTTGGATGATATGGTGCTGCCACTTGGCACAGTGTGTACATGCGCCACCAGCCAATACCAACCAACGAACGAATGTATAGGCGAGAGCACCAGCCAAGTCGACTCGTGTTGGGCTAGGTCAGGTCTACCCGAGTTCCACACTGTGCCATCCGCGGAAACCCTCTCACGTCGCAACGACAAACGATTCGTAGGGGGCTGGTGTGAAGTTGAAAATTATATGGCGAATAATAAAATAGAAATAATAAAGAGAAATAATTAGATTTTAAATCAAGGAAAAAAAAAACAGTAAAATGATTGATGTGAATTAAATTTTGAAAAATAATTTGAATTTGTATTTTGTTGTTTTTTTTTCCTTTTTCTTTTCTTTTGATAAAATTTATTTGGAATCTTTGGAATATTCGTTGATGTGAATTATTTGCGTGCAGAGGTGCGTTGGATTTCTGAGGATAATTTTTGAAATTGTTTGGTTTTTTGGGGAGAGATATGAAAGTGAAGATGTATTACTTGGTTTTGGTTTTTTTTTTTGAACGGTGAAAAGTGAAGTGGAAAATCACAAAATATTTGATTTGACATTTATTAAATTCTTTATTTTTTTAGAATTTAATATTTTATGTTTCCTGTATTTATTGTTATTTATTTATGATTTTTTGGGGATTGTTTTCGTGTTATAAAGAAGAGTAGTTGTATGATTATTGGATGAAGAATCGAAAATATTTTTGAAAAATACAAATTGATTTGATAAATTTGATAAATAAATATGTTATTGTTTGATTGATTTATACATCAATTAGTCATTTGTTTTTTTTTTTTTCATTTTGATTGAAGGGTTGTTTTGTTCTTGCAGATAGGGTGGATTAATTTGGATCGAAATTTGAATAAAATTGGAAATGGATATAAAATCAAAAACGTATAAATAAATGTTTCAACTGTCGCATTTAAAATTCCATTTTCTTTTTCATAGTTTCGTTTTTGCATTGCTAAAAAGTTTTTTTTTTTTCCACAATTCATGTTGATAAATTTGTGTGAGTGAATGTGTATGTGCGTGTGGAAGTGTGGAAGACATGCGCAAAGAAGAAAGAGAAAGGGAAATCGAAAAATCTTGGGTGAATTTTTTTTCTTACATTTTATATTTCCATTCTTTACTATTGATATTTTATTTTGTTTCTTTACTCAAGCAACGAGTGAATTTTTATTATAATCAAATGGGCCAACACCCAAAAATAAATAAAATTTCTTCATTATAAAATTGAAATGATTAAAAATAAATCAAAAAATGAACGACTGTGAAATCAAATAATTATTTGATTAAATAAGTGAAGAAAAAGTTATACAAAAATTAACAACCGCACGAAATTTCTCATTATTATTAATTTAATAATACAAACGAAAATAATTCAACATCGAAAGTGAATGGACTGAATAAACTTCTGAAAAACAGTGAACAATTTTTCAATTAAAGTGAAATAATAACCAAACAATGAAAATAAATAATTAGTGAATGAAAGACAAAATTATGAACCAATAATAATTCAAAAAATAAAAATTATAAAAAGATTGATAACTCAATATTGGGAGAGGTTCTAAAGTTCGTATGACTCGGACCTATGTCCTGACAATCGATATAAGGAGCATTCAGAAGGAAACAAAAGAAAAACGGCATAACGTGGCGTAACATCGACAATCGATTTCAACGTAAATGTTTACGAAAAACAACAAATTAATAAACAAAAAATTTGACGCTCACAATTGTGCGTCATTTATCAGTGTCTCGTCGACATTTTTTAGACCCACACCCACAATGATTTCGACAATATCATTAAAAAACTACAGAATAACATAAATAAATAAGAAAGTGACCAGAAAAAATTTTGGTTTTTCAAAATATTTCTCATTAAAGTGAAATAACGAAAAACACAAAATCATTTCATATTGGAATACAATTCAACGAGCAGATGTTTCATCATCCACTTTAAAACAGTGTACGTAACCGTTGTAGATAGACAAAAAAATCAGTAGATAAATTAATAAATCAAACAAAATAATATATTCATAAACAAAATGAATATTTAGTCATGAAATTGATATTTCAATCAAAAAATTCCCATTTCTAAATTTTCTGTCCATTTTTCTAACAAAATTCGATTGTCTCAATCAACAATACAACACAAATAGTCCATAAAAAAACTTCTCCATTTTATTTTTCACTCTACCAATCCCAAAAAAATAATAAATAATTGTCCCAAACATAGAAAATTATTCAATTTTCAAAACAATTATTACAACCAGATGTTTCTTCATCCACTTTAAAACCATATTCATAATAATCATAAGCAGCATAAGAACATTTTGTCAAATAAATAGATGAATTTAAGTTCAGTAAAAAAAAAAAAAATAGAAAACGAGCAAAAATACAATTGCAAAAATAATTCCCACAATTACAAAATTAATTCATGTAAATAAATAAAAATAGAAAGATATTTTTGTCGACGATGGACCTCGAGAATTTATGCCTTCGCTTCCACCCTTTGCAACCCCTCCCCTGTCTCCACCCCTGTATGCAACGACTGCACACATACACCCACGCCACCACCCCGTCGATCAATGCGTCGACGGGTTTCACTTTCGCGTTGTTAAAGCGTGTAACGCTGCAGCAACGTCAGAATATTCATATATATATATATATATACAATGCCATGCACACACAAAAACAAATATTATTTGAAAATAATTATTCTATAATAGAAAGAAATTTATTTTTATTTCCAAAATTAGATAATAATGAATAGTGAATTTTTATTGAAAATTATGTTACGATTTTTTTGTTGATAAAGTTGAATTCAATTTTATTTAATTAATTTATTAATGTTTAATTTTTTTTTCTTTTTTCATTGTTACAGTGAACAATGGAGGCCAGCGAATGGGATCATGCGACATTAAGGGAGGAGGATTTTGAACAACATGCGGTTTATTTGGTACCGGATGTTTCGGCATCGGCGAATGAATCAAATCGGGCGGAGGCATCGCTACCGAGAAATCTTGTTCTTAAACCGTCTCAAGCGCTCAATGATGTGAGTTCATTCTAAGAAATTGATTTGGATTGAATTTAATAAATTAATAGAGAATATAAACACAGTGGGATATTAATGTTAGATAAATTATTGACGTTTTTAATTGTTTAATAAGATGAAAAGATGAAAGTTGTTGAATTTATTGCAGAAAAGAATAATTGCACCAATTTTTATCCCATCGGATCTCTGGGATTTTTTATTTGTTTAATTAATTTATTTAGTTGATTTGTTATTTTGTATTTTACATGATTGAATGATCAGTAGAATAGATGGAGAATCTATTTATTTATTTATTTATTTATTTATTCAATTATTTATTTGGGAATTTATTAATTTTGTTTATCTTTTTTAGGTTTTGGGTGTATGGAGTACGAGTTACATTCCTAAAGGAACTCGTTTTGGACCTTTGGTTGGCAATGTTTACACAAAAGATTCAGTACCAGCTGATGCTAATCGAAAATATTTCTGGAGGGTAAGCAAAATTATTTTCTTCTTTCCATTATTACATTTATCTATCATAAAAATTAATGTTTACATTTGCAATAACTTTAACATATCACAAAATTGAACTCAATTGAATAAACAATAGAAACAATTTTATTATTCATCGAACAGAAAGTTAAATGAAATAAATATAATAATTACAATAAATTGATTAAATTTCATTCTTTTTAATTATTTAAACGAAATTTTTTAATTTATAAATTCATTGACGAAACTATTTCGTATTGATATAAAAAATTCAATTACTTCACATAATTCTACAATATTGAATATATCTCTATAAATTTATTTCGTCTGCTTTTTTTTTTCCATTTACTCCTGTTCATTCATTCTCACAGACAGAGACAAAATGCGGAAGAGATGTGAAAAAAAAAAAATGCGAAGCCCTTTTACCGAGTGCAAAACTGGTTTTAAACTTATTGCACTTCGTGCATAATCATTTTATTCTAAATATATATATTCATATTCGAAGCCATTGATGCATAGATATAAATACCATGAGAGAAAAAAAAACCAACAAAGTTATTTATAGTTCAGAAATTATTTTCGTACTTTAAACGAGAATAAATTTTATTTTTAATCAAAGTGCAAATTATTGAACTTTATAATAAAGTAAAATATTTTATAATTCAAGTTCTTCTTCAGAAATAATTATGAGACATGAAATATTTAATTCAGCCATTGAATTGACAAAGTGAAACCAACTCAAATATTCACGAACAAAAAAAAAAGACAAGATGAATAAACACAAGTGGAAAAATCAAAGTTTCAACAATTTATATTCATACATAGAAAATATTTTATGCTTAAAAAATAAATGCTCATAACTGGAGTGAAAAAGTTTAATTCCAATAGAAAATTATCAAAGCTCAATATTATTGACGCTCACTAAATAAAATACTTCACAGTACAAAAAAATTTTATATCACATTTTTTATATTATCTTTTTCTCACAATAGGTCTACAAAAACAACGAGCTGTTTTATTACATCGACGGTTACGATGTTCAAAAGTCTAATTGGATGAGATACGTGAATCCAGCGTACTCATCTGAATCACAAAACCTCATAGCGTGTCAATATAAAGTAAGTAAACCAAAAATCACAAACTATAAAACTGATTGTAGCTGGAATAAAAAAATGTCCCCATCAAAAAAAAAAAAAATACATCCAGTCTCTATCATTCATTTTCTTAATCCAAAAGATGAGATTCAATTTTAATTTACTCATTCATTAATTTTTTTCCCACAGATGAACATTTATTTCTACACAATAAAACCAATATTACCTAATCAAGAATTATTGGTTTGGTATTGTCGTGAATTTGCTGAGAGATTAAATTATCCATTGACTGGTGAATTAATGTTACAACGAATACGTCAACAAGTTCAACAATCAACATTACCAACAGACATACCTAATACTAATAATAATAATAACACAAACAATAATAATAATAGCACTACAAGTAATAATAATTCAGTTGTTGATGTATTACCACTAAAAGACACGACAATTTATGAAAGACGTTGTCAGATGACACCAACTGAAGGCTCCGTTAGATCAGACGAGGGTTATCATTCAAATGGTTATCACGATGAAATTTTAACGCCACCAGAAGAGAGCAGTGAATCCGATTCTGAAAACAATTACGTATTGGATTTTAGTAATAAAAATACACGACCAACAACAGCAACATCAACAACAACAACATCATCATCAACAATACCATCAACGACAAACAATAATAATGAATTAATAAATGATAAACATAACAACAGCAGTGCAATTGTTAAAAATGAATATCGTAAAGTTAAAATAAAAATAAGTAAAACATACAATAATTTTTCATCAGGAAAAAATTTAGATTTAACAATCAAAGATAAAGATGATATATTATTGCGTTCTGTTACACCTGAATTGCATCAACAGCAACAAGTACAGCAACAACAACAACAATTACCACCAAAATCTCAATCGCCAATGATAATACAAAAATCCGGAATAATATCAACATCAAATGACGATGAAATTATGGAAAAAAAATCAAAACCATTTTATGAGCCTGAAATAAAAACAAATTCATCACATTCATCAATATCAACAACAACAGCGATCCGTTCAACTTGCATGACAAGTCCAAGCAGTTCAATATTAGAAAATATTTTACTGCGAAACAATACCGACAACAACAACAATACAAATAATATGACAAACCAACATCATCAGTCACATGTCACCAGCAATCATCACCATCATCATCACCACCTCCACCACAATCATCCACAACATCAATTGAATTCAACGCAAACAAACAATTTGGATTCAGTAACACCACCACCATCAAGCCCAACAGAAATGGCATATTCATACAAAAAATCACACAGATATGGCAATATATTGCCATGCAGTCCAGATTCAAGCTCCAATTTACCAATGCACGCAGAAACATGTAGTACAACATCACACGTTAATTCAACCAGCAATAATAACATTACAATGCTGCAAAGTCCAACAAATCCACATTCAAGCACGGGCAGTTTGTTACACATGTGTAATTCAACAAATATTCATCATCACAGTAACAATAATAGCAATAATAATGATAACAGTAATAATAATAGTAATAATAATATACACTCAAGTTCAATATTGACATCAACAACGAGCAATGGCTGTATTAAATCACGAAAATCAAAGAGTCCATCGCCAACGACAATTACAAATAATAATGGAAATAATGGGAGTAATGTCAGTGGTGGTAGTGCAATAACAACAACATCACCAATTGGTACATCAACAATTATTTATTCAAATAATAATTCACATATTGAATCAACGACGAATTATTCAAATTCAATTAATAATCAAAACATAACATCACCAATTTCACCTATACATTCACCAACGACATCATATCAATACGGTGTCTATCATCAGAATGGTGGTGTTATGCATCATCAACATGTTGTGACACCATTGTCAATTAATTGTTCAGCGTATTCACCAACACCATCTGGGAATATACATTATGATAGGAATGATCCAAGAAGACTGAATGAAAATATTAATAGTCATCAATTACCTACTTCATCAACAATGCAAATTGATGGTAATCAAGCAAATCTTATTGCTGGTACACATAATCTTCATCTGGGTCATCATCCTGGATTAACAATACACACAAATACATCGGTATTGAACAGTAGATATTCACCATCAGGTTCATTATCACCTGATGATCATGGATGTTCACAATCAGGCTCATTGAGTCCTAATTCACAAGGTTCAAGGGGTTATAGGTCGTTGCCGTATCCGTTGAAGAAAAAAGATGGGAAAATGCATTATGAGTGTAATGTTTGTTGCAAAACATTTGGACAATTGTCGAATTTAAAAGTACATTTGAGAACACATTCGGGTGAAAGACCATTTAAATGTAATGTTTGTACGAAAAGTTTTACTCAGCTTGCACATTTGCAGAAACATCATTTGGTTCATACTGGTGAGTTTTATTTTCGTTATAGATAAAAATATTTTGTTGTTTATTATGGTGAAGTGGATTTTTACAGATAATGTCTGTATTTTGCATTTTTTAAATTCAAACCTCAGTAAATTATTACAGAATATAAAATTGAACAAGTTCTTAAAATCTTTAATATCACAGATAAATTAATTTCATTTATGCATTGTTTTTTTTTCAATCACTTTCTTAATGATAATATTATATTATTTATTATTTGTATTAATTTTTCCTTTCTTTCGTGCATTGTTTCAGGTGAGAAACCCCATCAATGTGAGATTTGTAAAAAGAGATTTAGTTCAACGTCCAATTTGAAAACACATCTGAGATTACATTCTGGACAAAAACCATACGCATGTGATTTATGTCCAGCAAAGTTCACCCAATTTGTACATTTAAAATTACATAAACGATTGCACACAAATGAACGACCATATACATGTCAAGGTTGTGACAAAAAATATATAAGCGCAAGTGGTTTGAGAACACATTGGAAAACTACAAGTTGTCGACCAAATAATATTGAAGATGAACTTGCGTTGGCTGCTGCTGTAGGTTCACCTACATATTATGAATATGGATCTGACATGAATGTTGGTAAGTTGAAAAAAATATTTCTTTTACAATAAAAAGACGTAAAACAAAATAATGAAAAAAAAAATAGAATTCCAATTATAAAATTAACTAACGAAACAACTTTTTTGTTTTATTTTTCTTCAAGGTAATATGCAGAAAGATTGTGAATTGGAGCACATAGAAAATTACGAAAGGCGTAACAGTGCCCATTCAACATCGTTACATAATTTAGAAAATTCGGTGGGACGACCAAGTGTAATTGAATCATCTCAACCACACATAATAGAGTGTACTTAAGAGAAGAATAAAAAAAAAGGAGCACAAAGGAAAAAAATAAAATGAAGATAATCTAATTGGAATGATAAAGAAGAAAAATATGAATCCATCAGCCGAATTGTGCGAACAATTGTGATTTTTTTTTTGGCTTTATTTCTATTCTTTCTTGTTGATTAAGTGCAACAAAAAATTACGACAATTATTCAGTGATGCAGATAACAAAATACTCAAGTCTAATGCGCAAACGCCACGAGTGAGGAGACAAATTACAATCGAAGAGAGAAAAAAACAAGTGAAAAGTGAAGAAGAAACAATAAAAATAAAAGAATAAACTACAAAGAGATAGAGAGAAAGAAAAAAATAAATAAATAAAACACCAATATTAACTTCCTTAACTCATAGATAATAATAAAGACAAAATAACATAAAATCAATTTTCCCAAAGGTACAAGAGACATTCCAAAGGTGATTTGTTGTGCGCGTTCTTTTTTTTTTTTTCATTATTACTATTCTTATAATTTCATAATAGTAATAATAGCTAAAATTAATCATAACACTTATGATAATTAAATTAAAAATAATTGTAGATTATAATCGTTAAATAATTTAAAGATCTCTTGGCGTCTCCTAACTCGCGTGCAAAATTATAAATTGTTACAATAATATTATTTAAATTAATCTCATAAAATGGCGGATTTTGTCGACACCCGCCGAAATTGAAAAATTGCAAAAAAATATACATACATATATGTATATATTAATATATATAAATATATACATATATATGTTTCATTTTTTGAATGATAAAAATGGTATGGAAATTAAATGATTGAATATGAAAGTAGAAATAAAATGAACACTTGAGGGGAATGAAGAAGAAAAAATACAAAATATGAAGAAGCAGACAAGAGAAACGAAAATATTAAATTTTTCAAACCAGTGACGACATGACTGCAACTATACGAGACCTGTACCTGTATATACTTGAATAAATGAAGTATAATTATCCAATAATAGTAATTTAGAAGAACTAATTTAAAAAAAATTATAATTTATAATACATACATACATACATACATACATAATATATATGTATATATAAACAATTTGTATATCATTGGCCGGGGGTTGATAGGCTGCATTCACACGATAATCATAATGAATTTTCACACTTTTAATTATCTATCTAATTTTAATATTACACAAAATAATTTTTTTCCTTTCTTTTTTATTTATTGAATACTTTACAGTTTTTCGTGTTTTTTTTTTTTCTATTATTTTACATATATATTCGTGTATATGTATTGAATTAAAATATGTTTATTTATATGTAAATATCACGTGTTAACGATAAATAATTCGTGTTATTATTATTAATGAAATTATTTTGATCTTTTTGTTCTTTGCGTTTGAAGAAGTGCAAATTGGGAAGAGATTCAAAGTCGTGTGTAGGAAACTAAAAAAAAACCAATCAGTATTCCTCCCGATCATACATTCATACACATACTAATATATACATAAATATATATGTATACACATATATATAATAATTCATTTTGATGAGATGAACTGATAAATAATTAAAGTTATTGATGGAAGATTTAATGTCATTTACTGCAATTCTTTTTCATTCTATTTCTTTTTTTATTCTACTCTTCATTATTTCGCAATATTTATCATTCATCACACATTAATATATTAATTTTTGTTTAAGAATAATAATAATACAATTTTTTATAATTGCAATGAAAGCAGCCTATCGCGAATTGAAAATGAAGTTGAAGGATAAATAAAATAGAAAAGTTATGGAAAATGAATTGCAGATGAATGAATGTAATAAATACATAAGAAAAATCGAAAATGTATTTAAAAAAATCTTCTTGTAAATTCGTGATATATATATATATATTTATGTGTGTGTGGGTGTGTTTATTTTTTATTTTCGTCACACGTAATTAGTAATAATTCGTGTTTATGTACACTAAATGAACAAATATATAGGGAGAAGAAAAGAAAGAAAATTGAGAGAAGGAAAATATTAAAATTTTGTAAATATATATATTCGTTGATTTTACCTGATGAATTGCTACTCTATTATATTTCAAAAGACGCGAATTTCGCAGACTGATATTACATGGCCGCTTATTATTATTATTTTGTGTAATTGTTATTTCTTCTTTTTCCCTCCAATTTATTAATGATAACAGTGAATATGACGTGTTAAATGCAATATATTTAGTTTTGTTGAATAATTGAGAGAAAAGAAAAGAAAAAAATACGAAGAAATAATACTGAATGATGTGTATATTTTTTTTTTCTGTATTTTTTCCTCTGTCACTTTTTTTTGTAATTTTGCGGTTTTGGAAGTTAAAAAAATGGTGCGATAGAATAAAATTTTCTTAATTTAATATTTCGTACCTATGTATATAAGTATATACATGTAAAAATGTGAAAAGAGGATAAAATTAAGTTGAAATGTTTTTTTTTTTATTGTAATTAGGGGAAATATTGAATTGGAAAATAATGAAAAATTGTTCTTTATCGAATAATATGTAATCAGGCATTGTGGATGATTCTTAGCGTTGAACGCAATGCTCAAAGAAAAACGAAAAAAAGAAGAAAAAGATGAAAAAAAAAAAGGGAAATTCGGTTTATTGAAGTTATTTGAAGGAAAATTTGGGTGAAATCAAAAAGAAAAACAAAAATAAGTAAAGAGATTGTATAGTGACGATTATTTTGAAAAGAAAAAAAGAAAGAAATTTAATTGATGGAATTAAAAAATGTTCATGAACTTATGAGATTATGTTTTTATGACGAATTGATTAATTTTTCATTTTGGAATGTTGTGAGATAAAGAAAAATTGTGGAAACTTGAATGAAATAAAAAATATATTTTCATCGTCGATTTTTCCACTTTGCGATCAAGTTGTGTGAACATTTTTCTAGTCGTACGAATTTTACAATTAAAAAAACTAAACCACAAGGGGAAGGAAAAAAAAAAAATAAATGGCAATATTTGGAATGAAAGTATAGAACAAAAATGAGAAATGAATAAATTAAGATGAAATAATTCAGAATTAAAACGCCAAAATTATTCCAGAAAAAAAAAATGAAATGCACATACAAACATAAACATAAATTGTCTCTCTAATTTTTCATTTTCTATTTCAATTTCTAAAAAGCATAACGAGGCTTCCAAGCAAAAAATAAATTTTCTTCTCTTCCAGAATGAAAAAAGAAAAATAAATAAATAACAAAAACAAATAAATAAATATTAATAAATAATAATGTAAAAGGATAAATCAATAAAGTCAATTTTCTTGAGAATAACGCAAAAATATTACGAACTCAAAGAAGCATAAATTAAATTTATATATAACGAAAAGAAAAAAAAGGGAGGAAAATAAATCGCTGCTTCCAGCAAGTGAAAAAAAAAAATTGACGCCACTTCTTGTGAATTGCCTCGATTCGCTACTTAGCATACAATCAAGCGCACTATTTGTACTATTGAACGAAACGAAATAATGGAAGTTAAAAAAAAAATAATCAATTCACCTGTATTAGATTAACAAAAAAGAAAAGAAATGAATGGAATAACATTTTGTGAAATTGTCATAAACACTAATGAAAAATCAGTATAAAATGAGATTTCAAAAAAAGTGAAAGAGATAAAACAAACAAAAAATTTAATTGTAATGCCGAAGAGTGTGTAAGAAAATGGAGAAAACGTGAATGTAAAGAATCGAAAGAATAGAAAAGAGTGATAGACCCAATTGTAAATAATGCTGAAAATAGTGAGTTATTGGAGGATTATCTGCCTCGGGCAACAAACAAGCAATATTTTAGTTCTTACCGTCTCTTTAAAAAGAAAAAGCAAAAACGAAAATTGGAAAAAAAAAAATAATAATATAAATTGAGATGAAATGATTAATAGTACGAATAATAAATATAGAAAACAAAAAAAATGTAGCGAATGAATGAATGAAAGGGAGAGCGCAATGATCGCGCGCACGTTTGTATTTAATAAACCGACTATAAATATAAATACTTTAATTATCTCCTTACACTTCATAAATAGTGAAGAAATAATTGAACCTAAAAGAAAAAAAAAGAAAAGAAAAACAACAAAAATAAATAAAATAAAATTGTTACGCATTTATTATTATTATAATTATTGAATAGGTAATGCTCAACTAGCATTTGTTTCTTAAAAATAAAGAATAAATATATGGCTGTTGGATATTTAAATGCTTGAGTACTCCTTTTGTGTTTTTTAATTTCGTTAGAAGTGGAAAGAAAATTCAAAACTTTGTTCCCTATGTTTTTATTCTTTTTCTTTTTACCTCAATGAGAAAAATATTGTGCAGTGACATTGGCAGTGTATGTGTCATCTTGCTAATTTTTTACGACCCTTATTTCAAGAGGGTGTATTGAGAACAGAGATATCAAGGACACATTAATTCTATCTCGTTCATTTCAGTTCACAGACACTCAATATATAAAGTTATATACAATGATAGTCACAACGAATAGGCATAAAATTTCATGATTTTTATTTAAAAATTATTCATTTTTCTACAAAGAATAGAATTAAAAAGAAAATTGAAATTCTAAGTGAACAAAGTAGTAATTTTGTTTTTTTTTTTGGTTTATCGTAATGATTGAAACAATCATAAAGATTCGTAAAATATTTCGTATGATTTTTTTATTCATTCAAATAGTCGTCAGTCGATTTAACGAAAAACGAACGAACGAAAAAAAAAAAGAAATAGATCGAAACTATGAAATCAATTGATGTAATCAAGTCTGAAAGTGACATCTGAGTAGATAATACAAATTTCAATTTTTCATTCACTAATAATTTTTGCAATTGATTGTTTGACAATTATAAATATTCACTATTACAAACGAGATATTTCATAATTCAAGACTTACGCAAACAGAATGGAATCATTTTTTTCTCTAACCAATTAAAATTGTTTCTTGTTTTTCTTACGCATTTTTGCGGGAATTTCATTATCATTTTCGCCGCACTTATCCAATTTTTATTGTTACAAAAAACCACTATTTGTTTTTGTGTGTAATCATGCATGTGTGTCATGTAATGTCAAAATTTTACATTTCATGACACTCATTACACTGACAATAATTATACACGAGGACAAACATTATATTCTTAAGATAATTATAAAAATAATACAATTTCATATTCATAAGTTGGAAAAAATTGGCTATTTATATATAAAGTGTTGTTTAATTCACGTAATCATCATGTGATCATGGACATTGAATATGTACGTTGTTACTTTCTTTTCCAAAACTAATCAGGCCCCTGAAATCGAAGAAACCAAAAAAAAAGTGAATGTTCATGCTGAACAATATTAGATATGAACACAGAGTGTTCTTCATTCCCATTCTCCAATATTTTTACCTTATCAAGGTACTGGACTGTCAGTTCCACTTCCACTGTTTGTTCCAGCTTCATTTTTCGTTGCAGTTAATCGATCAGCACGTTTGTTACTCTTTGACAATGTCGCAACTTCCTTCAGTAAACCAGAAATTTTTTGTTGCATTGTTGATACTTTATTATCATATTCTTTTTCTGTATTCTTCATTTTATTACGGAGCTCCATTTCAGAGGTAAAATTTTTCGCTTTCAAATCGGTAATCTAATTCACAAAGAAAAAAATAATAAAATAAAAAAAAAATAGAACAAAGTAATGATATTAAAATTCTGAATTTTAATTTATTACATTTGAAAATTCACCATTACCTGTCTATCTTTTGTGAGCAATTGATTGTCCTTTTGTGTCAATTGTTTCTGAAGTAGTGCTATTTTTTCTTTCAATTGTGTTACAGCCACAACATGATCAGAACTATTAGGATCATGAGGATCATGAACGCCAACCATACGTGCAACCTTTACAGGTGCTGGTCCATTATTTTCAGCAGGTTCTGGTTGGGCAGGTAATTTCGTTACATCAACACGATGAGGTCGTTTATTATGTCCCTTCAACCTTAAATAATCAAAACAAAAATTATTAATCAATCAATTTACTATGTCAACATTAATGCGATATTGTATCTTAGGTAATTCATGTTGAGTGGAAAATTAATCGATCAAGAAAAAGAAAATTAAATCAGAGATTCTCATCTAAAGAAATGAACTCGGGAATTGATTTTCGTCCCTCTAATATGTCACTACGTCTCATTTGACAATCTATTTTCCATTATTTATTCTTCACTTATTTTCATGTACTTTTGTTTATATATTTTTCCAATTTCTATTTAAAAATTGCCAGTGTTTACATTTAGAAAGTTTTAGACTTGTTAAAATAATACAAAAATGGAAATGATTAATTTCCGATCGACGAAAGTGTCAACAAAGTCTTCCACTGCAATATGTCAGTGTTCATGACATCTTCGAAACTTTATAATATCTACAACGTAATGAAAATCACCATAGTCACATTCCATCAGAACTTTTAAATCAATATTCGGCCCTAATCTCTCCGAATATTTAAAACGACTCCAAAATGGATCAATAAATTCACCATAAGTTGATCAAAAATATAAAACACTGCAATTAAATAAAGTTTTTACTTCTCTCAACAAATATACTTTGATATAAAAAATAATTACTTTTGTTCCTTGTGCTTGGCAGCACGTTCATGAGCCATTTTCAAATGTGCTCTTCTTTCTGCATCCGATTGTTTTGATTTTGCCAGCGCACGTTTGTACGATAATGTACAAAGCCAACACAATAATTTTCCATCAACCTAAGAAAAATTCGAAAAACAAAAAAAGAGAATTATTGATTTATTCCAATTCTTTTCTTCTATTTCGATTAATTTGCAAAGCCTATTTCATCCATTTATCAACTCATACATTTGCCATCTATTTTATTATTCTATTTACCTTCTTATCCTCATCTTGTCTATCAAAAGCACACTTCTGTTTGCATTGTTCACATGTAACAGGTAGACCATAACGTTTCTCCGAATTTGTACATCTCTGACACTTACTACCAATAAATGCCGCAATAGTATTGCAATATTCACATGCTGATGGTTTTCCATAAGCCTTAACATTTTGCTCACATTTCTTGCAAATTGTGCACGTATTGCCTTTTCTGTAAAAAAATAAATTAAATTATTACATTGATCAATAAACAAATTATCTAAACTAACTAAATAATAAATTAATTAATCAATAACTAAAATCTAACTTAAATCAACTCTGCATTTCTAATAAAATATAAATCCAACACTTAATAAAATCATTTTACTCACTACAATCCGATAAAAATTAACTTGTAAATGTTTCTTCTCATTATTTTTCTCTTTTTTTTTTTTCTGTTACTTCAAATCAATTCAATAATATTTAAATACTCACATGGCTTGTTGGAATTCAGATCTGCAGTATGTACACTTAACCACAGGAAACGAACCACGACATTCCTAAATAATATATAATATATAATATTACAAAATACCGATACATGTAACGTAATTTGTGTTTTATTGTTTCAATCTCATTTTCTTTCTCTATTATTATTATTATTTCTATTATTATCTTTTTTTTTTTCTGTTTATTGTTGCAGGCAATTTGAGATATGACACGAAACACCTCGATGGACAGAGCAACACAGTGGGAATAGAAGTGATATAGATGGTGTAAAGTAAAGTGAGAAACGTAATCACAATGAAATAAGAAGATTGGCTTTCACTTCATACAATTGAAATATAAAGCAATAATATTGTAATGTTTGTAATTATTGTTGAATTTATGCATTCAAGCATTTATACAGCATATGAATATACTTATTTATAATTTCTTATTATAATTGAACATGAAGTTCAATTATGGATGCAAAAATGCTTTTTGAAAGTGTAATTTTCAACTTTCAAATGCATTATTGTATTTTAATTATTTAATAACAATTTAATTGTTTATTATTAGTTGATGAATTTTGATCGCCAGTCAATTAATTTTGACGAATGAAATATTGGAGTGATTGAACATTGATGATCAAAATATTGAATTCAAATTTTGTAAAATAGAAATATTTACATTGAATTCAAATTATATTATCAATTAATTTATTCGGTATAGAAACAATTGTCTATCTAGATAACAAATAGTGATGAAACCAGACAGTTCAATGAATTCATTGGGAAAAAATAAATGAGTATTCACATTTATTTTTAATGTCGTCCATTCAACATGTCATTATATAAATTTATACAAATTTATACGTGAGCATAATGCCAAATCGAAAGTCATGAATTTTGTGATTAAGATTGAAGCCAAAATGGAATATTGAGAAAAACATTTTTAATTGAAATATCTGATCAACAATTTGGTAAACACAAAAATAGATGGAATAAATAAAAAATAAATAGTTTATGATAAATCTAAGTTTTTAATGATGAAATCCAATTGAGATTTCAATATTAATCAATTATTGTTTCGACTTTCTTCTGTTTTTTTTTTAAATCAATTTCTCCAACTCTTAATGTCTTTATTCCAACAAATCCTCCATTTTCACCTTCACTTTTTCACGTTCATCCATATAAATGAATAAAATGAACAAGTAACTAAATAAACGAATAAATAAATGAATGAATATATAAATGAGAAGGTGATTGAAGGTTTTAGTTTTTAATTGACTTATAATGTCTTGATTCATCCAACCCAATATAAAAATTGAAAAATTTCCATTAACGCCAAATAACTTCATTTACCCTCCAGGCAAATTCCAACCTCTCCCACCTCCGAAAATAACCGACCAATAAAATAAAATTAAAAATGAAACGTTTTTGTAAATACCCAAATAAAAGAAATTTTCAATCCCATCTTATCCCAATTCCCCCCAAACACAAAAAAATATCACAATAATTTTCAGATAAATTAAAAAAAATCAAAAGCCACATTTAACAAATTTCATTCTCCACCTTCGTCATACATTCCACACATCAACTCTTCATTAATACTCAATAAAATATGAAAAAATTTCATGATTTTACCTTACACAGCTGTTGGCCGGGTGATAATTCCTCAAATGGATGCCGTGAAAAACACCTGGAGCAGGCAAATAATGCCTTAACATTGTTCGAGCTCATCTTCAGTGATGGTTTCACGTGAGATAATTATCAAAAAAGTGTACGGACAAAAAGTAAAATAAGAGGAAGAGTGTGTGAACGTAAAGGAGAAGGGGTGATAGAGAGTAGGAGTGATACTGATGTATGAAACTATGAAATAAGAATAGAAATAGAGAGTAAAATTGAGTATGCGTATGTACTGGAGTAGAAAACCACGAGCTTGGTCCTTCAATTTTTCTTTCCCTATTTTTTTCTCTCGTCCCACAGACCTCACGTCATTCTATATCTGTATATATATACATATGTTTCAATATGTGTGTGTTTTTCATTGAGAAACACGTCGGAGATAAGTTAAGAATACAAAGAAATTGATGGACGAGAGGAAAAATTAATTGTTTAATGATAATAATTGTGATGAAATGATGTCTAATGTTGGATATTTCATGGGTAAGTTGGCGAAAAAGAAAGAATTATGAAAATGAAGAAATTAGTCAGACAGACACACACACACACGAAATCACACACGAATGTTGTTTGCATGTGTATTGTAATTGTAATTGTTATCTCTGTATTTCTTTATCCGTTTTTACATTATTTGATTTGTGTATTTGGTCGTTTATTTATTTATGGTTAGTTAATTTACTGAGATATTTATGGAAGCACACATGAGAGACAAAAACGCAATTTACAATTTGTATATATGTATGTATTGTTTTTCGTGCGGCGTACGACACCGACACACTTTTTCCCTAGATTTCATTGAATAGACAGGGGTACCAAGGGAAATGGGGATATTTTGAGACGGATGAATGTTGTTGGATGTGAGATTTTAGTGAAATCAAAGTTACCAACATTGCAATGGAGGGTTTGGCGTTGCATGCGCGCCATCTGTATTTATAGATGTTTTTATTAATTACCCGCGAAATATATAAAAAGATAGATAGTATGCCAATTTATTTATTTATTTATTTATTTATTTTAGGACATTAGTTCCTGATGGATTTTAAAATATTGTACAATGATTATCATGGAAACATAACCTAAGTTTATTTTATCTGGACTTGCCAACTAAATATGCATGAAAACATTGCTGAAGATGATTGACACTTTGCGGATTTGGTTATTAAGAAATAAAACAAAACTTCTGCCATAAATATCTATTTTTATTGAAATTATTAGTACAGAACTATTTTTACAAGACCTATACTAAGATCAAATTAATTATATGAAAAACGATATATATACATACATATACACGCATATGTATAAATACCAATTACTATTAATCGCAATAATTTTTCAATGTCAATCGCGGCACAATATTCATTGATTGTAATTCTTGAAATAATAGTTTACACGCATAAGGCATTGATATAGTTGATACACAACCATTAGCCCGACAACCTTGGCACCATCCACTATATGCCATTAAACCACATTTATTACATATATCAACATCAAACGAATCACTTGAAATCATTAAACGTTCAACCAACATCATACTCGCACCATATCCAATTAAACAATCGCGTTCCATTTCACCCAATCTTAAACCACCGTCTTTCGATCTACCCTCAGTGGGTTGACGAGTCAAGACTGCACGTGGACCACGAGCACGCGCATGCATTTTATCTTGCACCATATGCTTCAATTTCTGATAATAAACTGGTCCAGAGTAGATGTACGCTTGTAATGGCTCACCTGTGATACCCGAATAAAAGATATCTTTACCTAAATAATTGTAACCATGTCGTGTCAATTCTTCACAAACATCTGATACTTTGGAGCCACCAAATGCTGTACCATAATGAAATTCACCTTTTAATACACCAGCTTTGCCTGCGAGTAGTTCAATTAATTTACCAACTGTCATACGTGATGGGAAACCATGAGGATTCATAATCATATCTGGACAAATTCCTGAATCATTGAACGGCATATCCTCTTGTTCTACAATCAAACCCGTTACACCCTTTTGTCCATGTCGACTACTGAATTTATCACCAATTTCTGGCCTACGTGTTTGTCGCATTAACAATTTTATAACATGTGAAAATTCATCTTGCATTGCTATCATAACTTTTTCAACATAAGATGGAACTGGACTTTTATGTACTGCAGGTACTTCACGATATTCTACTTGTACTTGTGAATTGGTTGGTTCACCTGGACCACTTGTCGCTGATGGTATTGATTTATTAATTAATACTTTTCTATTTTCTGCTAATTCACCAGGCATAGCTAATCCATCAGAATCGATAATATCATGTTTCCATACGGGTTTTTTTGTATTAGTATCAATTAATGGTCCCATAATTCGATCATATGTCTTATTTACATGACGTTTCAACATCGTTTTGACATTTTTATATACTAAACAACGACCATAGCCTCTATCGATGGACGCTTTGTTCAATATAAGAGCATCTTCAATATCATAACCACTATATGACATTACTGCAACTGTGGCATTTTGTCCAGCTGGTAATTTATCAAAATTTATCAATTCAATTGTACGTGATTTAACCATTGGTGCTTGTGGATATACCAAGTTATACATCAATGAATCAATACGATTCTTTTGGTTGTAACCAATTGTACCCATTGCCTGTTTACCCATAGCACATTGATAAGTATTACGTGGACTTTGATTGTGATGAGGAAATGGTACAAGACCAGCGCACACACCCAGTAATGTGAACGGTTCTATTTCCAAATGTGTTGTCATTGTATTGATATTTGCTTCTTTGAATGCTATATAACAATCATTCTCCTCATTGACATCTAAATATTCAATGAAACCGTCTTGCAAAAAATCTTCAAAATTCTTTATGCCACGTTCCATCAGTTTTATATGGCTTTCTTGTATTAATGGAATGCCATTTTTCACAATTATGTATGGACGACATAATCTACCACCGTCTGATGATATTTGCACACACTTGTGTTGATGTTGGAGATAAATTGATACAAATACATTGATCAATCCTTTTCGGCGTAACATACGGAACACATTTACTAATCTATTATAATTTCGTATTATTCCCAGAATATTACCATTCAAAAATACCATATAAACATCCTTATTATTTATTTCCTCGCCGCCAAGTATGTTTATACTCTCAACACCAAGATTGAATACTAAGCGGACAATTGGTTCCTCTTCAATTTCAGTTGTTATATGTGTCATCAATGCTAAATTTTTTACTAAACCACAACCTTCACCTTCAGGTGTATCACTTGGACATAACATACCCCATTGTGATGGTTGGAGTGATCTCGGTCCCGACACTTTGCGCGTCTTCTCAAACTGTGAATTTACTCGTGTCATCATACCCAACGCAGATATATATGAGAGTCTTGATAATACTTGTGTGACACCATGACGTTCCATTTTGAAACGTTTAATTGTCCAATTACCGGATGATATTGCAAATGCTAAACCGTTTGTTATATGTTTATGTTTCATGTGTCCAATAATATCGAATTGCGCTGCTTTTATTTTTGGTATATTTGAATCGGCAATTCGTTTGAGTTCCCAATTGTAACGCTTGAATACATCTTCGAACATCAGTGATAGAAGTGAACCAGCTAATTCCAAACGTTTGTTGCCATAATAATCACGATCATCAATCAGTGTACGATCATTTTGTGCACGCATCACTCGATTTACCATTACTGCAAGATATGTAGCCTTTACTTTGAAATTGAAGTCAATAACTGGCACGTGCGAAAGAATATTTTGTGCTAATAAATCGCGCACTTCATTGGTCACACTCTGTTGTACAGATGATACAAAACGTTTTTGTTTACGTTTATTTCCAAGATATTTTAAAGCAGAATTTTCGGAAAATATATTCAGATCCTGACACTCCTCTAAACTTGCAGCGAATTTTTTCATATATTCTTCATCAGTACCAATCAATTGCATAATTTCTTGGTCAGATACAATTCCCATTGCTTTGAAAACTGCAGTAACTGGTATATCATCTTGGAACATATTGTGGCGCATATAGTATTTACCAGATTTACCAACAATATTTGTTTTTGTTTTTCTTTCGTGTGTTGAACTGTTACATGAAGCGACAACACAACCTTTATTGTCTAATTCGAGTAAAATACGATTCTTCATCATTTGTTCTTGGATGAGAATAACTTTTTCTTGACCATTTATGATGAAATAACCGCCTGGATCATGTGGGCACTCTTGCATTTTTGCTAATTCAGCATTTGATTTACCAGTTAATACACAATTTGAACTGCGTAACATTAACGGCATCCTACCGATACTTAAATTTGTTGATATCACGCGTTGATGGCCACGAGTATATTCAATATCCACAGTTATTGGCACCGCATAATTCAAATCACGTAATCGACATTCATGCGGTGTTGATGCTCGATTAATACCGAAACCTTCTTCAATATCGGGTGATCCAACGTAAACATTGGTGTATCTGAAGATTAAAAAAGGCAATCATTAGTTTGTGATCAGGATGTCGCTAATAAAATATT
This sequence comes from Meteorus colon, assembly GCA_030523085.1. NCBI lineage: Eukaryota > Metazoa > Arthropoda > Insecta > Hymenoptera > Braconidae > Meteorus > Meteorus colon. The sequence continues at coordinate 2,494 of JAPYZH010000671.1, read as the reverse complement.
AATTAAACAAATCGAATCGCTATAACCACCAACAACTCTTCATCTTACGTTTCTCCATTAACAAACAAAATTTATCATGAATTAATAATATCGAACTTACTTAAGATAAAACAGTGGATCACTATCGGAAAAAACCATTCTATTTGCTTCGACAATTTTCTTGATTTCCACATTGATGAAATAGTTGAATGAATCGATGTGTTGTTTCACTAAACCTTTTCCCTTCAAGAAAGCCGGTACAAGTTTCCATTTGTCCTGTACAAAAAGTATACAAATTAAATAAAAATCCTACGACATTGTGGAACTGAATGAGTATAATTTTAATAGACATGTGGCCATTTTTGAATCATGAATAGAGAACTCAATAATCAAGAAAATGAAATTTTAAACAATGCTCATGTACATTTTCAAACTCTCTACACCAGCATTTTTTGTTGTTGTCTACAATTTATATATTTGTTTAAAAATTCTTAAAATCGCCAAATTTCTGCCACATTCACATTTATGAAATTAACTGTTCCTACATCAGTACATAAACATTTATATAACTACAAACAGATTAATTGTATGAATTACATTGTATAAAAGCAAGAAAAAATCATTAAATAATTATTTGATTGTTTATTGAATTTGATAATCTAACCTCAATTTCTTTAACTGATCCGGTGAATTTTTCTTCCATCTTCGATTCAATCAGTTTCTTTATTTTTAGTCCACCCATTATTATAATTTTACACTCATTTATTATATAAATATTCCTTTGAACAGTTTAAATATTTTTATTTATCTCATTCTCATGATCTGTGCATCCCTCCCTTGTAACATAATTCTGATTAACAATAACGGCACACGTGGGATTGGCCAAAGATTCGTAACGTCGATCAGTTGATCAGATGAACACAATACAGCAGACATTTGCATATTTTCGGTTACGGCCATTTCCGATTGGCTCTACGTAACGCTCATATTGCGCATGCGCATACTTAATGATCAAGGCGGTTATTTCAAATTCTATTTCAGTAACGGTTGCGTGTGTACGATCGAAAGTAATGAATAATATGCATCGATAAATAATCCAATGTATACAGTGAATATTATTTTATAATGATGCTTTCAGACTTCAATTCTATAAAAAATAAATTGTTTCATTCATTTTCTTTTGATACATAAATAGAAATTTATATTTATTTCTTGCAGTCAATGCAAACGAATAATCAGCGAAGACAGTCAGAAATAGCTGGGAAATAATTGTGAAGCCAAGGAAATAGGTGAAGTAAAAATGAATAGAGTAAAATAGCGACGAATTAATCGTTGATAAATATCAATATATTTTTTATTACCTTTAGGTTATGTTTGTCCGTGCGATTGTTGACAAAGTATTGAAGGAAACATGTACTTACCAATCACATAACGAATTGTTTGTAGAAGGATTTTGTGGAAACAAACGAATTTCCAAAGGTAGTTTATGAAGGACAAATAATTTGAACTATTATTACCACACCAAAAGTGTATTAAGTGAACTATTTAGAAGGAACTTGAGGAATCATTGAGGTGCAGTAGTCATTTATTTATTCATATTGTCCTTTTTTTTATTTACACAGGCCGTTCTTTGTGTGTCATATGACAATTGATCATTTGTTTGTGGGTTATAGACATTATGTACGAATGTATCGATATCAAAACAATTGTTTAGAAATATGGAGACGTACGAGGTAATGAACAGTATATATGATATGAAATATGTTATCACAAATGAGGAAAAGAAATGATGATTATTCTCGCACAAAAAGTCTGAGACAATTCGGATCTATTAGATCACATACAGGAAAAGAAAATATTGAATAGATTGACAATTGGTGGCATGGCTATATTCATTAACTGATTCATCCAATGCCTTAAAATGATGTAGATTCATCTTTGTTTATATGATTCTGTGTCGAATGGACGCGAAATCATAGAAGTGATGGTATATGGGTTGAATGAATTGTACTCTTTCTCAATGGTTTATTCATCTAGTGACCAGTGGGACAATAAAAATATCTTTTTATGGGTAGTTTGGAAATGAGTTGTAGGATTGTAGAATTACTGCAAAAACTGTTCACTGGAGGGTGATGTTGAATGGAATGGAGAAGGATTTATGTGAAAGAATTTGCGTATCGTTGACAATTGGTAATTTAATTTTATTATATTCCATCAATACTTCACTTATTTTATAAATTTCGGTTCTGTCATGTGGTTCTCACCATTTTTGATCGACTTCAAAACGACAGTATGATTATTTCGTATGGATTCTTGTACTCAAATTTGATCGATAATTCATATGTCGAAATTAATGATTTTGCCATTTGTCTTGAAGAAATGAAATGGTGAGTATGTTGGTTCAGGCGTCAATATAGAACTGAGAAACCGAAAATTCATATATTGTTATTTGTAATTCGACGTCACAGCTGGCATGTTGAATCATCTATATATACTCACTTATGATTTTTGGCAC
>JAPYZH010000670.1:0-43830 GCA_030523085.1 Meteorus colon | reverse complement strand
TGACTGATAAACAAGGCGTTGCTAAGATGACGCTTTACTTTTGTTTATTCTAAAATATGTGGTGTGAATAGCGTACATGAACGGTACTACAGAGTGATCCTGAGAACGAAGCTTGAGTTATAATAACACATATATTGAAGTAGTCATCACCAAATCGCTCTCGCTCCAACTATTGATGTACATAACCAATATTTATTACGGTATAAACTCATATGACATGGTGCTTCGCACCAAGGTATTGTTTTTCGCAGTGAAAGCATATAATATTTCTGTGCTGTACGCATTGCGAGCCTGCAACAGTGTTCCTTCGAAATTTTTTCAACTCAAGGCTCAAATTTCTAATTATATTTGTAAGACACGAGATTTCCATTTGTTCAAACGTAGTATCTCCTTTCTAAACCAATATAAACGCAATGTTGCAAAATAGATTATTTCGACAAAAGAAATAATACTCGCTCCAAGCAATAGTCCTGCAGCACCTCCTACGGATGCTGAAACATACATTTTCATCATTGGGATTTCCACGATTGAAAGAATTGTCATTACATACTCATCGCAACACAATTATAATTCAAGTATAAAACGATAATCATCGTATGATGTGATTTACCTAAAAAATCATTGAATCCAAAAATTAGTCCTCGTACAAATTTGTCTGTTGGGAAAATCACTGTTGGTGTTATCACAGCATCTATCGGAGATCCGCCTTTCCTATCATAAAAATGTTGAGTTAAGCGATCATTACACTCTTGTGCGGTATTATATCGCTAATAATATGAATAAAAACAGTAACTGACAATTCGACCATAGAAATAGAAGCTTCAACGTAACGTGCGTTATTACAATCTGCCATACAACCACACTCTTCCTCTGCTTTTTGATTCGATAGAGAAATTGAATCCCAGTTAGAAGTGATACATCTGAGTTCGGTTGCATTACAAGTACGAATGCCAGCTACAACCAGAAATAATTAGTCACTAAAGTCGCTGATAATTGTCTCGATAATATTCATCGTGCTGATGATAAGCAATAATACTGACGAGTGGGCCTAGCAAAGTGTGGAAAGCAGTGACAAAACTTCAATATTCGTCGGTATCTACACTCGAGGCGACACATATTTAATGAATAAATTGGCCACATCTTTAAACCTCCTTCGGTAGAAAATTTGCATTTTCTTTGTCTTAATGAGAGTTCTGCAACGTGCTGGGAGCTACTGACTTCGACAACGACAAGTTCCACAGTAGCCACGGTATAATGCCTGCATGCGTAAAATTTGTCTTGGAAATTGATTACATCACCAGAAGAATGGATCCCGAGCTGCAATAACATTTAACAGGTCAGAGTTTATCTACTAATCGTATTGAGTTAAACCTATCATCGCATACCATATATTCATGCGTCTTAATTCTTATCTGATCATTGATTTCATGACTTTGGTGTGTATACGCCGGAGATTGAAAAGATTGAATCACAGTCCAGTTATTATTCTGCCAATAGCTGAAATCAATTACACATTAATGAATTCTCAGCTTCACAGTACGCGTCATCTTTTATGACAGGTCGTAATTATCCTGATCTAAACTCGGGACTAGTTTTCTGAAAATTCTTACTCGAATGAACTGTATAGACTGACATCGCTATTGAGAGTGAGACAAAGACCCCTCTCTGTGACAATCCATGTTGGTTGTGGACGATTGATTGGGTACAATATTATTTGAGGTTTTAATTCATTTAGGATTGAAAGCCATTCTTTCGGATCAGTTCCATTGAAGTCAGGAGTTTCATCAAAGGTCAAATACGAGGCGTTGGAAATGAAGCTAAAAAAGTTTCTTGCTTCTACAGTATCTGCCAACCCATATCTGTTAATGAAGAAACCAAAATCTTATATATTTTATCTTGATCACCAATTATTGACAGGATTTCGTCTTTATGAATGATCAAGCACCACCGCACCCCTACTAGTGAGAGGAAATATAATTATTTCGATTCTATTATCCTATTATACAATGCTGAATTAAATATGTGCTTCCGGTATCCGTTGTAGCATCGCAGTTGAATCAATTCTACTTGAGGTTGATAAAAAGCATCATCGCTTTTATTTATTATTAAACATCCATCTATGATCTATCCTGTGAATTTATAATTTTTACTATTGTTACATCAATGTGGAATTCTCGAAATGAATGACGCACCATACAGACCGCTACATGCAGTGTACTGTTAAAAAAATAGAAAGAATGATCGGCTACGGAAAGAATTTAATCAAATTACTTCGAATGATGAATCTATAACTAAAGAGAATTTTTTTTATATTCTTACTTTGCAAATACTTTAGGAAATAGTTTCTCGTCTATGCTCTTCATTGGACAAATCACTGTAGCCGGTGCTTTGATTGTGAAACGCCTGTTGTCATGATCAAGTACAATAACAACAGCTGCATCTTGATAGCGCTGCCAAAATGTAAGTGATAATAGAATCAAGCCAGCTAATGCACCGATGATAAATGATGAAGCTAAAAATCTGTTAAATTAACATATTGGTGTTATATTGACAATATCTGAATTTTGATATTTATCTATATTTGAAAATTATACAATGCGTTTTTGAATTCACCTTTCTACGATATGACGTCGCGGTGCAGTCATATGATTCAAGCCGTGGATAGTTGAGGAACTGAAGAATTCCACCACATACTTTCCTAGAGTGGTCTTCGCACGAATCTTATCCATTCCCATTTGTACTGGTGACGGTGGTCGTTTCGGACGACTTTTTGAAGTTTCTTCCAGTATTAATTCGCGGAAATAAATCTTTGGCATCGTTTTTTCAGTATTAGGCGCATCTTTAATTTCAAACGGTATGTCCCGTCCAAGCATTGTGATAATAACTGACCACGAAAATTGTAAAGGAAAACTCAAGGAAATATATGATTTAATCAATTTTCTTCTGAGTGTTGTGTTTGATACCAGACAACCAAATAAATTGAAAAGAAGACATGAATTCCACTACGTTATTGACTCAATAAACGTTTGGTGTAATATGCAGAAGTCTCCTGATATTCTCTTCTAATATATCGTGTCAAATCAACCGCAAAACTGCATGTACTCGTAACCATTTCAATATTACATGGCAGCAGCCATGATATGCAATCGAATCAGATTACAAGCGTATGACATGCCATAAACGTTGTCACGAACATTTGCCGCAGTGATCAATCGATTGATGTGTTTGATGATAAAGGGCACCAACTTTGATTCTATTTTTCAATTCATGTGCCTATATGGAACGAATGTTGTTCACTTTTGCATGAAGGCCTGATGGAAATTCTACTCAATATTTACATTAATTCGTGGATAAATATTAACGTCTAGTTAGCTAACTTTAGTCTTTTTGGTCGACGGATATATACCAATTTCACTGTGCAAAGTTACTCAGAATTCGTAGCTGATACTATTTTGTTGCACAATATACGTTAATAAACATTGGATCTTGAACTTTTCCGAGTAGTATATGGCACAATCAATATAACACAGCAAAATGTACAAAATTTATACTCATACGATCACGCAAAATGATTAAATTATTATCAGATTCGGAAACTTTCGCTCAATGATCCACCAAGTATTTTTGAGATGCTGTTCATAGATGTGTTATTTGATGACCTCAAACATTTTCAGAGACTTGGGTGCGTCTTTTCTAGTGGTCCGTTATCATTGTCATGCCTATGTATCGTGATTTTATTATTTTTCAATCACACGGCCCGAACCTACTCTCCCACTAGTCATCACCCTGGTTGAATGTGGAGCGATTTTTTTTTCTGACACTAATGTGTCATATGAAACGGCATGATGCCGCGAAAAAATATTCACAATTTTTATACGTAGCAATCAGTGAGAATAAAATATTGCTGAGAAAATATGTTTCAATGTTTTTAATGTCAGCCAACTAAAAGTGATGGAAAATAACCAATTTTTTCTTGTTGAAAATTAATTTATTTACGGTTGCAGCAACTGTTCTTGTTCGACGTATTTTGTATATATGCATAGCTCCACCTTTCCGAATGAGAGTCATACAGATACAAAATTATAGTAAATTTTTTTATAAGAAAAATGGAAACTTTTGTTTATCATGTGTCAGAATATTATAGTTAGGAAGTCAATTGAACGATCTTCATGTATTGTAAAACTGCGCGATAATTTTATAGTGAAGCTTATAAGAACCTGACATGTAATCCATCTCAAATATTGATATTAGTTGTTATTACCAATCAAGCAATTTGATTGAATCAACATAAGTAGGGCTCGATGCTGAATAAAATTGTGAGTACCATCGTCTGAATCCCAATATTCGATGATCTTCACGTACTAAAACTGGGTTTTTCACATATTTTTTGTGATTCCAGATGGCAATGTCGCGTTCAAACATGACGCATTCAGCTACAAAAATGATTTTCGTAAAAGGGCTGATTAACAATGGCGAGAAAATGAGATGCGTTACGCTCTGTAACAGGGGTTGGATTGGTGTGACAGTTTGGACGATGCACATGGGCCCGAGTGCACTGCTTATATGAAGTACAACGTAGCCTGGTCCAATCTGTTCTGCCTTGACTTCCAAATGTAAGAATGAATATTTTCCTTTAATAAGGAGATCATGATGTAAATCTAACATCGCACAATGTTTCTTATTTGGGACGTTGAATTCGGCATCAGTGGTCTGCGTAATAGATTCGCTGCTACTTCTTTCATTGAGTGATTTATTTGGTATAGTTTTCGGTCTCCAAACTGCAACTGGCCATAAGTGACGTGACAAAGATGGAAACATTCCGTGCGCAACCATTCCCGCCCCGTGAACTGGATTGAGGTGTGCCCAGTCTGAAGCATTTTCTGGGATTTCCTGGGCGAAAAGAAATGAAAATATTCATTTAGCAGGAGATATAAGGGAAAATCAATCTGATATCCAAGTGCTCATCAAATCATACGTACTTGTATGTGACAATTGATGTAAAATTGATTTCGTGCGTGACATCGCCATTTTTTCACCGATAATTCTGGTATAGTTTCTATTTCCCATTCTGGATCGACCGATTCCGCATGATACCATACAAAAATATATCCATTCTTTTCGCAACATTTCCACGATTTTACTTTCATTTTTGCTGGTTCTAAATGTTCAGAAAAGATGAGTAATGAATAACAATAGATTATTACATGAAATCTGATAATATTCGACAGAATGGATTACCGGTTATTGAATAGGGAATGTTTTGACATTGACCATCGCCGCTGAATGTCCAACTGTGGAAAGGACACTCTAAACAACCGTCATCAAGTACTTTTCCACCTTCTGCCATGTTTGCACCAAGATGCGGACAATAAGCGTCAATTACATTAACACTATTTGCATGCGTTCTGTTGATAAAATATTGGCATCAAATACATATAACAATGACATTGTATATCGAACGGGGACATTTTTTTTCTTTCATTCCCTTCAATTGATGAGAGAAGAATTCGCACAATTTTTCCCTCAATTTCTGACCTTAAATAAACACTTTCAATTCTCGAGTATGACTATGTCACAATTGATAATGTACGAACCAAATAAATTTTGAAACTAAAGTTCAACTAGTCATTTGATTTGACATCATGACCTATATTTGAAATCGAAAAAAAAAAATAGTTTTCATTAGAGATACTTTTTCTACAAAACCGCGATGAATAAACCATTATCATTATAATATATATCTGTATTATGATTATCTCTTCATTTGTTGACGCTATTTATGATATAAAAAGAAACAATGGCCAACATAGACCAGATTTTGCCCAATAATTCTCATCAAGTTATGGTCTTTTCGAATATGACATATATCATTTGATACCTAACATTTTTTATATTTATAGATTCAAGGACATGGCGTTTCATAAGCTCTAATACTTTTGGATCCAAAATGTTTTTCGAAATTCTTATTGGTATGCCACGTATTCTGTTCAACCAATCAAATCATTCACAATAATCAGGGCTATCCCTGATCGGAAAGTATACAAATGCTATAACATACAAAACGATTCACAATGAATCAATGTCAAATGCTATCAAATGCTACCAAACACTCCAAATGGTATTGATATCAGACTTCGTTTATGAAATAAATCACTTCAAGTGCTATCTTTTGATTAGAAAGTTCACATAATATTCGATGATTATAATCGACAGGTGTTTCATCTATGTACAAAAATATCTAAAGATTCATCAAATTTACTTCTGAAGAACTTCTGAACAGATGCGGCTCAAGTTAAAGGTCAAACGATTTGATAAGATAATGTTGCAATATTTTCACAATCATTTCGCATCCCCCAATTAACTTTCATTCAAGTGGTCGATGAGTATCAACGATGAACATATTTTTTTCCGATACGGAAAATCGCGAATTAGTATCAATTAAACATTTTTTGATTATTCATTGAACATTAAACATCTCACCGATTTTTAAGGCAAGTCATATTGGAGTCAGGTTTCAAATGGAGTTCGAATGAACACACAGTTTGGGGTTGGAACCACATTCATTATAATATCGAATTAATATTCATATCTCCATCTATGCGGCGTTCAATTGATTCCAACAATCGAAGTTATAAACGCGTTCAATAAATTTTTTTATTGTTTTTCAATTCCAATACTGATATGATTGAATTTCTATCACGATTATTATTACAGAAATCGATTATTCCTTATTATCACTATCTCTTCATTGAACTACCAATATGTGTTCTTTCTCGTTTCGATATGAAAAAATTATTAAACGTCCATACCATGACCATTTTGTAATCAACTTGTAACAATTCACTTACATTATCCTCATTGAAGAATTAATTCCTTCATTAGAATATTTACCTGAAGACAGCAAAGTTCTCCCCAAGTGCCGCAACATGTTTCACTTGGCCCCTTTTCAAGTCTGTGCTCTCAAGAAGACCAAACCATCCATTAGGATAAACAGGAGGAACGTCACCAAGTTTTCGCTTTTTCAAAGGAACACCAACGCCCTGTTTACCATTACTTCTTACAGCCTATTAAGATGAATAATTGTCATGGATTTCAGTGGATTAATACCATATAATACCATATCTTATGTGAACAGAGATGATAATTTCTACTTACACTGACGTAATTGACTCTCCAAAAAAAAGCCAACCAAGTGATGATGGCAACCGAAACCACTGCACACCATTCAATCATTTTTATAAACAATGTTGTATCTCTCTAATTCTAAGAAGTGATACGCTAAACTTGTCGTAGAATCAAGTGCCGATGAAATGTTTCTTGAAATTAATTTTTGATATTGATGTGGAGAGATTTGAGAGAAATGAGTTGGTTCAAAGTGGTCATTCAGTCTGTTGTACCTTCTTTAATTTCAAATGAGATGGGCATACTCTAACAAAGTTGAATGTGAAACAACCGACGATTCAGCTACGTTTCATCTACTAAACAACTCATGGGATAGCGCGTTCATTATGTACATCAACGAAAATGATACATACGGCTATATCACTGCCCCCTCCACCCCTTTCTCTCTCTCTCTCACTCCAGTCCTAATCAAATCAAATGGAGACAAAATTTTGCTACCGAATTGCCGGATTACCAACAAGAGAAAAAGCCATCAGCTAATTTTTACTTTTTTCAATAGCATTTCAAGTTCATATTCAACTTAACAATTTTCAGGAAGATCATATTGAATAGGATGAAATAAGGAAGCATCGATTGTGAGAATCTGATCGAATATTGAGAAATTCTTGACAGGTATTTCAGCACTTTGATATACTAAGATCGTGGAGTAACATTTACAGGTTTTTGAAATTTCAAGATTTATTGTTCGACACTTCCACAGTTGAAACTTAAAAATATGATTATTTCCTACTCTTCAACATTCTTAGATTGTATGTGTATGAAGATTGCGTAATATTGTCCATCTGTTATCAAAGTTCAATGATAATGAACAGCACGAACGACAATTCTCATAACACCTCTCAATCCATACATTACATCGATAAGTTTGGAATTTGAAATTCAATTATTTTTCCATCGAAACAATCTATGGTATGATATGAAATAGAGATACGGGTTGCTTTGCTCATTATATCAAACAAATTCTCTTCTATGGTAATCTAATAAAGATGATTTTTAATGAATATGAATGAACTACCCTATGCCAAAGCCGCTAATCTTATACTGAATAATTATTCACAAAGATTTAACAACTCTTTTGACTGCGGGTCAGGAGAGCTTTTTTGCTTATTATGAAATTCTCCATATTATAAGAAAATAATAAATATTTTTGATTTCAATTAATTTTCTGTTTATAAATAATCACAATTATTCATGTGACTGTTTATATATGAAAAAGAATTAAACGAAAAATTTTTTCTTCTCTAAAGTAGTAAACAAAATAAGTATCTTATCGAAAATTCTATGCTGCATAGCTTCCAGCCAAAATCCCTCTCTAGAAACTTCGTTCCATTCTACGTTATTTGAAAAAAAGCTCGATTAACGTATTGATTTTTTTCATAATTTTCCATATCTTTTGTAATTTGTTCAAAAAGAAATACTTTCCCAGGGTCTTTTTTTCTTGTGCCATTTCTAATCATCACATTGAGCCTATTATTACTATTTTATATGTGATTTACCATGAGGAACATGGAAGTAATAATAATACCGAGGGGTTGTGAGTTCAAAGATTGCTGGTCTTCCAAGAAACCCCAATAACAGTTTAAGAAAGTCTGCAGATAAAAATTCATATCTATATTGTTTGATCAAGACTAGTCGAAAAGCTGATTTTATATCTGACGAAAGCTAGGAAATTACAGATCCAGTTTCTCTGCATAGAAGACTATTAAAATTGTGATGGTATCTATAGAATTGTAAGTATAATATTCCCTCGTAATTAAGCTTGCATGAACATCCACACATGAATAATTCATAGCAAATAGCTGAAATAAATATGGAAAGTTTAATGTCAATCTCACTATACTCAGAGAGTTTAAATTCTTGAGTAGTGTATAGTCATTCATAAATTGATTTTTATGGAATGATTATTGAGGACTATCACGGCGGAGTCTTCAATGCATGTCCCAGAGAAATTGAATCCATGCGTTGCATTGATAATATATGATTTTAGACCATAACTCAACTATCAGACGGAGAGATCTCTACCATCTAGATTACAATACGTCTTACTTTCGAAAGATAATCAATGACTGATATATTTCACACAATTATTCTTTTTTTTATATCAAAGTCATGTTAAAAACAATGAGCCACATTGGATACATGGTAAAGTATTTCAACTGAGATGTTTTCAATACACTGTCGAATGGATTCACTAAATTTTCCTAAATTAAAATCATCGAGCATCACAATCGATGGATATGTTGTTGATATCTTCTTGTGCGAATGTAATATTCGCAATATGCATAAAACATACGAGCAATAATTGATTTCTTTGGGATATCCATTTTTCAATACTTAGAAAGTTGAATCGGCAACTCTCGAACTATTTTCCTCGTATCTGGAGGAATTCTATTGGTATTTGACTCATTATGTCCAATATGGCAATTGTTTTCCAACAAACACCAAATCTAAAATGTTATGGAGATAATCAACATATGTATATCACATATGTGATGACTGGTACAATTCGCAAGTGAGATACATATCAATGTGGTGATGCAATTGCAACTGAAGCTGGTTTTCACCTTAAATTCTAACAATGTTAAATAACAATTAATACTGACTAAAATGAAATATTCAGGAATTGTCGTAGCGCCGAAGTAATATACACCGAAAAATGATATAATTCTTCTTCGTGGCAGTACGTGGCAGCCATATAATAATTCTAGAATTATATATTCTCTTTTATTATCTTATCGATAAGATCGTAATGAGATATAAATTCCAACTGAAATTAATAATATATCATAAGAATTTATTGTATCGGTATAATCACATGGTTTTATTGCCATACACCATAGTCCGAACATATAAATCCTGGATTAGTCAAAATAACAATCCTTTGCAATATTTCAATAATGTAACAGTCAATCGAAAACGATTCAAAATGTTTATTTGTAATGCTTACGATATAATACTTTGAGATGCTCTAAATGCTACTGATATTGAGCTTCGACTGTGAAATAAATTTATTCAGATATGTACAGTAATACTATCTAATCATGGAAGCCCACAAATTCTTAATATATTCAGTATGGCGGTGAAATTATGCGAACATGAATAAATTCTGCAGAGTAACTGCGCAAATTAATACGTATGGAGATATTGTACAATTGTATAAGTACCGTTATTTTCGTCTACATACATATGTTAATAATTGGGGAACACATAAACAATGTAAACAACTTCTGATTTTTTACATATGACACGCAATTTGATCAACACTCAATACAAAAACCTCAGTTTTGTTAATTGCAGCTCAGTAATTTTGAAACAGACTCATTTAGTGCGTAGTTCAAATGTATCAGTTTGTATCCTTTTTTACTCAACAGGTATTCCTACATTACCGACGGTTTATCGGTCACTAGATGACGCGACTGATTGGTTGATTCTCGCGAATCGTATGGCAAGTGGCAACTGGTGGTGGCACTGCAACTCGACATTATTCGGCATTGTTTAAGGTTGAATGTTACCTATATATATGTACATACTTGGTGTTTAGCAGTGTTTTGCCACTGCATAAAAGTCAAAATTAGTTAAAATGTCATGCAAAGTCGGAGCACGAGTGGAAATTATTGGAAAAGAATGTCAGGGTTATATAGCATACATTGGCTATCCAACTTTTGCTACTGGCAAATGGATTGGAGTCATATTGGACGAACCGAAAGGGAAAAATAATGGAACTATTAAAGGTCAAGTGTACTTTAAGGTTAGGTTTACTTTGACAGTTGTGAAATTAAATTTATAATATGTTGCTTATTTTTCTTAAATTATACGTTTGATAATAACAAATTCATGCTTATGAAATTTATAGTGTCCAGAAAATTATGGAATGTTTGTTCGACAAAGCCAATTGAACATTCTTGATGATTCTGGAAATAAAATCGATCCCACAAGTCCATCGTCGATAAATACTAATGTTACAACGTCAGATGATGCAGGGGCTACGCGAGCTCGCCACCGTCTCACCAGGTAATCAAAAAATATTTTCCATAACTCGTTATAATAATTAGTACATATTCATCCACATTATATTACATCAATACCGTATAACGCTATATATTCATTGAATTTCCAACTATATTTGATGCTAGCACAAGTGTACGTAGGAGGAATGAACCAACTACGTAAGTTGCTCATTCAAAATTTTCGTACTTTTTTGTTCTGTGTACCATTTATTAACACAAGCTTCATAATTCATCCTCCTCATGCTCATCGAGCTTAACATATGAAATTCATTAGCGCAACCCGAATAATATTAATTGTCATGCGACTATCGTTTTTATTTTTGTAGATTTTGATAACTGTCATTTCTCGTGTTATTACTCATCTCACATAGCATCATTAGTTCTGTATTTATTTCCATTATCATTAATAAACTTCTTACTCGTGTACAATTGCTGCGTTGTTTAAAGCGTAAGGAGAAAAACTCCAGCAGTACAAATTAATCGACAGCATACTGAAAAAGTTGTTGGGTAAGAACACGTGTTTGAAAGCTGTCAATAAATAATTGAATTTATCGTTTTGCTATTTTATTGAGGTAAGAGAAAAAAAACCAACACCGGGCTTTTCGAATCAATTAACTGCACTCGATGATGTGTTTCATCAATTTCGTATTATTATTAATTATTTTCAATGAATCATTTATCTATGTTATATTCGATTCACAGCTCAAGATTGTCATTGAGTGGTAGCAGATCACAATTGAAATCGCCTAGTATTGAAAATCTTGTTGGAATACAACATGAACAACGCAAGGACACTATTGAATCGGGAATTCCTGTCCCAACTGCAACTAAACGCGCATCATTTGTCGAGGTAAAAAATAATCATTATTGTGTCTGATTTCGAACATATTGGCGTTATGATTCAACCGTGGAATCTACCTCTACTTCCTATTTTCTCTGTGCATAGTTCTGTGTGAAAATTTTGTCAGTGGTGATAAATCGTTTCAAAAAAATAATGATGCACATGTTAGTCAGATTAATCAATGGGTATAGTCAGATTGATGAGTTTTATACCAACGCTTTAAGAATGCGATTGTGATGAATAAGTAGTTCGGAATATCAAAGTCACAGTACAATAAATGAATTCTATGTAGAAGGATGTTGAATTAATGGAAATTATTCGCATTTACATTGGGAATACTACATATACGTGTTTCAGAAATCCCCTAGCACGAGCTCGTCTCCTGGCAAAAAGCTAAAGGCTCAAGATGATCGAAATAATGTAATTAATCATCATTAATTGTAATAACTCAGTTGTTGTTCTTTTGTTTTCGTTTCAACTCATCTCGACTCAAGAAAAAACAACAACAAAAAATCAACTGAATATATCATACTCATCTTTATAATTGTGTATGAATGTTTTGGAAACTGTCATGATAATTCCATATTTTTGATTCATAGATTTACTGCAACAATCCCATAATTCATTCTAATTAATTATTATGATTCGCTATTTCCAACATCTACATATCCAAACATTTTTCACATTTTTCGGAACCAAGACCATTAAATTTAATCAGCAAAGAATAAACGAGAAAGAAGAGATAAATAATATTACGGCTACATTCATTGAACTCGATGAAATGTTCGATATTCGCGCGCACAAATATCTCCACACTCTGATCATTATTGCTTGGAGCTATATCGCAATTGAGCGTTTTCATTTATCTCAACTTTATCACAAAAATGGTCGAAAAATGAAGAAAAAACGCCCAATTATTCAACATTCAAAATTATATGAGCTGGAAAACACACGAATAATAGAATCTTTTCCTTTTTGTTGTGAATAATGATGATATTTAGACGGGATTCGTGGAGACTTTAAAGCCAAATTTCGTGCCTGGACAAGTAATGGCGGGTTCGATGTCAGCAACAGCGGCAGCAGGATCCCAGTTGAATACTGTCGACGAGAAACTTACGCATTTGCAGTTATTACAGGAAAATGAAAACTTGAAGGCACAGGTATTGAATAACTCCATCAATCAATTCTCAACCGATATCGCAATTATTTAATCTTTATTCTCTCCTCCCTCCGCTGATCGATCTGAAGGTGAATGACCTGAACGAGAAAGTGGAAACATTGAGAGTCAAAAGGATGCAAGATAAGGAAAAAATGAAGGAATTCGAGAAAACAAAACTCCAATTCGAACAGTTACTTGAATTTAAGTCAAAAGTTATGGAAAGTCAGGTGAGTTATAAATTTACAGTTCTAATTTTTTACTGAGGCAGCAACGATTTTGATACAAATTAACTTCACACCAATTTTAACTTTACTGATCGTATGCCTGTGTTGTTAAGACTTTTCATTACCCTTGATACAGTGTTCATGGAACGATCCCTTGCTTTTGTAAGCAAATTCCAATTTGGTGCTTTTCATCTCACTAATAACTCGACTTGCATTATGCTACTGGATTCGCTCTTGGTCGAATATAATGATACAGTTGACATTATCCAGATCATTTTTTTTTTCTACGTTAAAGCAGAGTTCAACACAAACTTCCCGAATAAGCCAGTACTGGTAAACACAGTAATGTTGAGTTACCTACTAAATTTTAGGGTTTTGAGCTCTCAGCCCTGAATGAACTGAAAATCATATTCATCTGCATAATGAAATATCGTGATTCGCTGATTCTCTATCATGATATTGTGAACCTGGTAACGCTCGCGGTCGTCGATGTCTTTGCCGCCTTCGTATTTATACTCGTTACCTTTTTGGGATGATCCCGACCCTCGTCGATCGATGAAATGCCTGTAGTTTTCACTTGTGATTGTTTATTCGTCATCACTCACTATTGGTCTATGAAATGTTAACACTTTTACCGCGTATAATACGTCTCGGATCGATTTTGATCGATAAAAATATTCTCCGCGTAAAACGCGTTAATATTTGCAATTCGTACTCTGGTACGTCTAACTTTAATTGTAGAATAGCCAGGACTACTGATGTGCGCGTAATTCACTAGTAATTAGTTATATCTCACTTCCAATACTACAATAATTACCTGTACGCGACTGATTTCAAATTGAAGATTCCCTAACTAACATATGCGTCCTAACGCTCTTGTTTTCTAATAAATACTTTATATACGTCCTAACGCTATTGATTCTCAATCAGTACTGCTTAGACAATGCGTCTATACGCTGAAGGATCTAAGTTCATAATCAAACCAAAAACTCTAAACTGATCTGAACTGATCTCAAACTACACTGAACTCAACTGATTACAAATCGCGTGTATTGCCAATTCATACCTTTTCAGTTGTTTACATCGCGCACCGATTCTTAGAAGAATACTCCTTTCCTAAGTCTCGTGTCGCCAATGTTTACAACTTGAGTCGCACAATGCTGTATCACGCGTTCTTTTCTCATTCACACATACTTGCACGCTCTCTCAATCACTCTCAAAAAACTTCCGATTGCGACACGCTGTCGTGAAGTCACCAACTGAATGAGTATTGAGAGACAACAGTCAATCATTTCCATTTCACTTTTTTGCAAGGGAATCAACTACTTTTTTCTTGCAGTCAAGTTTGCAGAGGGAATTGCAACGTGCACGACAAGAAGCACGCGAGGCACAATTAGCAAAAGGTAATTATCAAGACGAGATGGCAGACTTGGCGGAAACAGTGGAAATGGCAACATTAGACAAAGAAATGGCAGAGGAAAAGGCCGAAACCTTGCAAATCGAGTTGGAGCAATTGAAAGAAAAATTGGAAGAAAAAACACTTGATCTGGAAATATTACGGAATGAAATGTCTGAAAGGGTATGGCAGTGCAATAAATACAACTATGAAATATTAAAAGGAACGAGGATGGAAAGAGTAATGATTATTTAACATTTTTGATGCATTTGAAACTAACAGTTGGGCAAAAATGGTGTGCCTAGTGGCAGCGGAGTTTCCACATATGAAATGAAACAACTGGAACAGCAAAATACTCGATTACGCGAGACTTTAGTAAAAATGCGAGATCTATCAGCCCACGAGAAACACGAATTCCAAAAGCTTCAAAAAGATCTAGATCAGAAAAAGTCTGAGATATTAGAATTGGGTAGAACAAAAGAGAAATTATCAGCACGTGTTGAAGAAATGGAGCATCAAATTGCCGATCTTCAAGAACAAGTGAGTTTATACGTAATTTTTCTTTGGAACGAATCCACACTTTTAGAGATCCTTTTTAATTAAACGAATTCATATCAAAGGTAGATGCTGCTTTGGGTGCAGAGGAAATGGTGGAAATGCTCGGCGAGAAAAAAATGGCACTCGAGGAACGTGTAGTAGAGTTGGAAGAAGCTGTTTCTGATTTAGAAGCTCTACAGGTGATTTCTAAATCGATTAAGAATAAGATCGACAAATCTTGAGAATGTTTTTCCTTATTACTCAAAATTGGATGTTAACAGGATATGTCGGATCAATTAGCAGAGTCTTCAAAAGAGTTAGAATTGGAATTACGCGAAGAATTGGATCTTGCTTTAGGTTCAGCGCGCGACGCACATCGACATCGTGACGCAGCACTTGAAACCTTAGCTGATCGTGAGGTCACCATTACCAAATTCCGTGAACTTACCAATCAGTTGCAGGAACAGTGTGTGCAGCTACAAAATCGTGTCCAATCAACGGAATCAACGCAATCGAATGCCCGTGGTAAATAATCATCATTTTTCGTTCTCTATTCATAGAATGGATATTGGTTACGCATATCCATTTTCAAGGTGCTGACCAGCAACTCGCTGAAATCTTGGACTTCCAAAAGACATTTGCCGAGACACGGGCACAAACGAAAGCAGTAGATCTTGAATTGCGTCGATTAGATGCTGAAGAAGCACGTAGTCATGTTCGCTATTTATTGTCGTTTATGCCACCAGCATTTTTGTCTCGTGGTGGTGACCATGATGCAATTATGACACTTCTGCTCATACCCAGAATGATTCAGAAAACTGAAATATTAATTTCACAAGTACGCGACAAATATCGAGCAATTGAGAAAGTCGACAGGTAATAATGAAAAATAAGTTTGATTCCGTATATTCAAATTGGTATCGATTCATTCCTATAATTCAACGTGTTCT
This sequence comes from Meteorus colon, assembly GCA_030523085.1. NCBI lineage: Eukaryota > Metazoa > Arthropoda > Insecta > Hymenoptera > Braconidae > Meteorus > Meteorus colon. Next base: position 27,534 of record JAPYZH010000670.1, on the reverse strand, counting down.
GTTCTTCCATACTTTCTTCAGGTCCACATTGGTAAAAGGACATTCGATTGCACAATACGCCTTCCGATCACGATTGTGTGGTCATATGTACGCACTACAAACAGCGCTCGGTTGTTTTGAATCGTCATTAAATGTGTGTTCACCAGAAATATTACTCAAAGTTGGTGGTGCATATCCAGAAATGGCGGCCCAAGAAAAATCACTCGATTCATTGATTCATTTGGCGAAGAAGGATCAGTTAGATGAGAATGTTCCAATGGAAGCAATCGAAAAGTGCTGCGGATACTTTGCTACAATTTTTTCAGTTCTATTTGGTGATAATTCTATGGCTAATCAAGCTCGAATGGTGGTCAATGGAACAAGGACACTCGGTAGTATTTGTGAGGCGATCTCAACAGAAGCTACAGCCGTTAAAATACTTGTTGAAGGTGATGGAGGAGACATAGGTAAATTTGTTTCATTCCATCGAGTGTCTAATACTTACAGTATTAACAATCATTATCACTATCATGATAATAATTATTTTATTGAATTCCCAGCACTTCTTTGTCAACATACCGAAACAACATGCGAGGTTATTCAACAACATTTGAATTCGGCACGACGTCGCGTCCCACGTGATCAAATGTCTGTTGTCTCGTCTAGCGGTATAAATTTGGGTTTGGACAAAGATTGGCCCGAGCAATTTGTTAATTGCTATCAAAATGCTGTAAAAGTCGCAAAAACGCTGCAGGATTTATTGAAGAGTACACTCCAAACTATCATTGCGAATGGCGGTAACTCAGAGTCGCTGATTGCACAATATTAAAATAACAAAATAATCGATAAGAAAATATGTATGGATATGAATACAATTACTCACATTTATTGCAGACTTGGAAACTGGATTAACTGGGAACAAACTTAAGGAAATGGCAGCGATTTCGAGCGAAAAAATTTATGATACTGATGACTTGGGGCCTGTGGCTACATTGAAATCAAGCTTGACAATTGTTCAACAAATGGCAGCAAATTTAGCACAAAAAATGGCCGAATGTGAGAATGAATTAGCAATCGCTGGACAGAATACGGCAAATACACAATCGAATAGTGACGGCGGCGTTGAAATTATCTCGCCAATTCAATTGCGAGCGCAATCAGTAAGAAAAGAGTCAGAAGAAACAAAAATTCTCGCAAGGTTAGTTATACTAGAAATATATCGTGTGAATAAAAGTAAGAAGTTGCTTGCGGCGTTTTATATGGTGCCAAACGTAGCGGAAATGCGAATAAAAATTTTTTTTTTATGAACAATCATGTAAGGATTGAATAATTTATAAATAATTAGTATTCTATGTAAAATCGAGAAAATCCGTGGTTTTCATACCGACCTGGGGACGTGCTTTTCTATATTTTTATTCTCTTAACGTCCCTCTCGACATCATTTTCATAGGTTTTGCCATTATTGATGTTAACGAAAATAATCGTATCTTGACCGCGTAAATGGCATCCTCGAAGTGAACGACTTCTCGATCTTAGTCATAGACTTGCGTATGAAAAACTATAATACTAATGAATTTCTTTGAAATGCAAATGTGATTCAGGAAATTGGAGGCAAGAGATGCAGATATTAGAGAAGCGAGATTGGCGCTGCGTGAAAAACAAGAAGAGTTATCTGAAATGATTTTGCGCAAAGAATTGGCGGAAAAGCGACTCGCAACGCAACAGCACGATCACGAACTGAATGTTGATAAACTCAAGAGGAAGTTGGAAGAAGCTCAAAATCAATTGAAGCGTAAAGAAAAAGAGTTCGAAGAAACAATGGATCATCTCCAAACAGATATCGACAGTTTAGAGTCCGAACGCGGACAATTGAAAGAGAAATTGAAGTCTTTAGGTAAAAAAGCAACGACACCTATTGCTGGAATGCCTTCGTCAATGTCAGATAGTGACAATAATGGAATCGGTAGCGAAAATGATGGCTGTGTCACAGCTAACACATCAAATGGACATGACAATAGATTATTGACGCAGGAAATAACTGCACTCAAAGAAGCGTTGATGAATGAAAATCGTATGAAACGAAAACTTCTGTCAGAATCACTCAGAAGTAAATTTGACAATTTGGATCCACTTCCAGTTTCACCATCAAATAAGACATTAGATGCAGATGTCAATATGCTGCATGAAAAACGTCTGCAATTAGTCAAAGTAATTGAAAAAAAAAGTTTGAATTCTAGAATGTTGTTATTGAAAGTCATTGACCTTAAACTCGTTTTTTTCAGGATATCCAAAATGTTATGGTATTTCCAACAGTTCCTGACTTGACCCGCGGAAACAGAATAATTGAGAGGGAACATGGTGTTTTAGAAAAAACCGCACCAATTTCTCAAATGATCAAACGTCAGTTGGTTTTGGAAAATTTAACAGAACGCGCTGAGCAATTGGCGGTAAATATTATCTTTTCTTATTACAATTCAGATTGTCGCTGTCAAATAATCGAATAAAACCGTCGAATAAATTTTTGTCTCATTATAGAATGAAGTTTGCCGGGCACGTGTGAGAAAAACCATAGGTGGTATGGCTCAAGCGAATTTCGCGGTGTTCCCCAGCCGTGAAATGGCAGCAGCAATGCATGAGAAAGACGGTATTATCGCAGCACAAATAAATATACCATACGCTGGTCCCACACGCGCGCAAGCAATTAATGTAGGCACTGATGAATTGCGAAAAGTCCACGCACTTTTGTGTTATTAAGGAATAAGCAAAATTAATGTCTGATAAACAAAGAAAGGAAACTCTTCAAAGCACTACTATTAATTTTTTTCTATCGATAATTAATTTGAGATTAATGTGATATTATTGTTTTTTTTTCTTCACTTTCATTAACATCATCAAATATCCGTTAAACTATTTGTCATTTTCTGTTATACTTATTTATTTCCTCTAATGATCAATTAAGCGCGGAAAACAAAATAAATTATAAAATATTTTAGGAATTTTGCTGATTGTCATTAAAACGAGTTATTTTTAGTGATTCATGCGTTAATGATAAAAATCCCAGCAAAGATATGGATGCCTGTTTAATATATATTTATCTAATGAGGAAAATTACTGGATTAAGGAACATGGTTTGCGCGCTGCAATGAATTCTTGCAATGAAAAAACAAAATAAAATGAATGCATACGATACAATATCGAGTTGTTTTTTATTTATAGAGACGAAAAAGAGGGTAAGGTGTAATTTTTGGACAATAAAATCCATGTGATGTGTCATATCGCCCAGATATTTATGAAATATAACGCGTAGTTCAATTAATGTCACATATTATAATAATAATATACTATTCATATCAGAAGATAAGAGCAAGTGTGTGCATTCATTGAAATTCGATTCGCGATTTCATTCATTCGGTCTTTTTCGATTACTCTCTTTGTCATCTTTCTTCCATCAACGCATACATCAATACACACGCATTTCCGTCAATTGCGCAAAGTTGTCGCAGATTTTTTTTTCGTTTGTTCATTTGTTCATTCATTCCCTTTGTTTCCCCCGTTTTATCGTTGCCTTACTACTCTTAATCAATTCATTTCATATTTTTGTTACTCAGTTTAATCATAGCTTTAACAGTAGTTTAATTTCACATTCACTCACAAATTTTCGTCTTATCCCTATCACAATTATAATTCATTATTTATTGTTAATTAATATTAATTTTCATCTCTGTTTTCCCTCTTAGACAGACAAAAATAAACAGAAAAATCACTTGTACGATGGATATGAGATACACACCCTATTATTTCAAATCATGGATTTCTTTTACAGAAGATTCACCTCATTTATTCTTTCACATCTTCATCATGAATATTATTTCTCCTTATTGTTGGTTAGTTGCACATCCTCTCAGAAGTGAATCCTTCCCTTGCGTTTGTATTTCATACGGAAAATCCAACACTTCTACAATGCGTATGTAACCACGCGAATCACATTATACATCAATTTTTGCTCATTTTTCGTTTTACTTTGTTCCCAACTCATCGCCTGGCTTTTCTTTCATTTAAGTTATGACATTATCATTATTACATGATTTCAATCACACCATCCTATATTTCTAAAACATCATCTCTATCGATAAATAAACATGATTAATAGTACATGAAATCTAGTACCGTTGAGTCAATGAAACAATCTCAGAATGTGAAAAAAAAAAATTCATCATAATCAAAAAATTTGAAATATTATCAACTATTTTTTGTTTGTCGTTAATACATGTGAGACAGTAAAGGTGCTCAAGAGCATTTTTTCCCACTGATCGAGATATACAAAAAGCGACCAATAAACAAAAAAAAACAAAAAGAAAGCTCAATCAAACGAAAAAAAAGTCTAATGTGACGAGAATAATCTATCAGCGATTATGAAACCAACTTTTGTCATACCTGTCGCTCTCCCGTTATTCTATTTTTTCCGAGCCCTTTTCATTTCTCCATTCTTCTCGCAAGACCATGAAAGTTAAATGAATGTAATTATATATATATCATATATATATATTACTCGCAACATGAAACTGCAATGGGTGAATGCGTATCTTTCTACCCGTTTTCTGTGTTCCTTCATTATTTTCTTCATTCTTTCTTACACTGTCTCATTTTATTCGTTCCAACATACCAGAATTAAAACAGAATCACCAAATGTTTCCGAGTTTTCACTGAAATGTCTGCGCTTCTTCAATGTTCTGTTTTCCTTTTGCCATCAACGACTTATCCGCCATTAACAATATAAACTTCCTATATTTTGAAAATGAAACATTAAATTGGTTGATTAAATGAAAAACTAAATATCATTGCTCTGAATAGAATTAAAAAAAAAACACCAAGGAAATGTCAGGGCGCTAAACAGATAGAAGGGAATAGAATAAGAAGTTATTCGGAATCAGTGAAATAACGGAAACTAAATAAAAGGATAAGGGTAGTGTTCAATGTAAGAAAAAAATGGTTGATATATGCGATGAAAATGGAAACAAAAACGAGCGAAACAAAACTAAAATTGAATTGAATTTTACAGGGATAAAGTAGAAGAAATGTCGTGCAAGTTTCGTTTGAACATATATATGTATATGTATATTATATGTATGTTGGTATGTATGAATAAAAACAGTAGAAAGGCAGAAAGTATTATGAGTTTTTGCAGACACACTTATTTTCGGTTTTTCTATTTATCTCTTCAACATTTATACCGAATTTGGAATCCGTTGCTATTCCACTGTCCGTTCCACAGTTTCACACTAGAACACGCACTTTTCGAACAAATTTTTGTTTCGGACAGGGGAAGAGAAGAATCATGTCCTTCATTTCTGAATATATAAATATATATATATAGATATATATGGATATATGAATATATTCAGATATATATATTTTTCTCATTATTTTTTCTCTCGCTTGCTGATGTTGCTATTTGATAATATTGTTGCTTTTTCTGCTGGTGTCGTTTTTTAAAGTTATTTTCGAAAATTCCCTCACAGTGTCCTTGATTGAATTCTTCTCGAGTCTTTTAGTGAGTTGTTTGCTAACTCGAGACCAGGGACTCGCATGGCCAGTTGATTGGGTTAATAGGGGTTATGTATCGTGATTGAGATACCACAGCGATCGCATTCGGGTTTTGGTGCTATCACGGTGTTAGATTGTTTTAAGGCGCTCCTGTAACAAAATGCGAAGACATATTCGAATCACAATGAGACTCAATATTAATTATGTTATCCACAGTATGAAAAATTTAGCAATATAAATATGCATCAGTGTATACATATATTCATTTCTGTTTTTGGCCATTGAATTATTAAGTGAAATCGAATATACTGATTTCAAACAATTGTCATTATCATTACTCTCTAGAGACCCTCAGTGTCACTGACAAGACGACTTGTGGAGGAAAACCATATTTTCTCGCTCACCATATGTTTACGACTGAAAATATTCAATTTTTTTCCATCATGTAGTACTCGGGTTTCAAGAGTAAATTATCAATGTCCTGATAAACAAATGATGTGACTCAAATTTTCATCTCTTCTCTGTGCTCTTTATACCCAATGTCTACAATAGACCATGAGTATTATGCTATTAGTTTTGAACCCATGAAATGAGAATTGAATATGAAAACACAGCATATGTATGAATACGATACATTAAGCAAATAGCAAAAAATTAAAATTATAAGATGAATAATAGAAGTGGAAGAATATAAGGGAAGACGAGAGGATAAGAGAGCGGTGATACAAAGTATATTGGAATTGATTTTGGAGGCACACGTCTTGCGATTTTCTCAATTGTACTTCTTTTTATGAATTCGTGATTACGAACGACCGTATTAGCGATAATGTAGAAAAAATAAAGAGCCATAAGAATAAAATTACAACTCGCCTGGCTTGTGAAGAAAAAAGGTACTTATATTGGTGCAGTGCGACATATGTACGATTAACAATTGGGGAGTGATATTCAAAAAGTTCATACAGAATTTGCGATGGTACTCTCAAGTCAATTCATCGACTCGTGGTCTTGATTTTTCCGATAGAATGGTTTTGCCAGCTTCTCACGCGTGAATTTTTTTCTTCATTGTGCATATTATTCTCTTCTTCATCCATACTTTAATTTCCATTTACCCATCAAGTTTATTTCCATCTGGTCCTATTTATCATTTACGTTTTGTTCGAACTCTTCTCTTTTATTTATTATGAGTGGGGGAGAGGGGGCGAGCTTCTATTGTGCAGGTAGCGTAGGCGCAGAAAGCGGAACTATCCTCTCTTGTTTAACTCATTGACAACATGCCGCGATAACTTCCTCGTTCCAACATCTCCGACTGTTGGATCATTTTTTGTTTTTTTTTGTTTATTGACATGATCGAATTTACCTAGCTTAAACATTTAACTTCGTATTTGTTATAAATTGTTCCGTTTTTTTTTTTTTTATTGGCATAGCTGAATTTCCGAGATCTGATGAATTAGCAAAATTTTTCTCGGAATTTATTTGTCCGATTTGCCATCTAAGGGCCTCATCAATTATTGAACTCATGTTCATGATATGAATGGGCACCGTGACACGAAGATATAATAGGAAATCGCTCGAGATCTACATTGTAAACAAGACTCATCAAAATTACAAAAACTGTTGATTCAAAATCTTTGAAAAGTCGCCGAAAAATAATTACCAATGATTGACAAATAATATGTAAATATCGTATTTATAGAACGCAAAGTAATTTGTTCCGATTTGACCAATTTTAATTCATCAGAATAAGTAAATTGATTGATTTGAATTCAAAATTGAGAAGTTAATAAATAAACAATAGATATGGCGAGAAGTAAGAATTGGGTATAGGAAGAAAAAATGAATGGGAAAAAAGTAAAATTGTCTCTATAGTACATCGAACGTTTCTGGATTCCTTTGTACGCTCGTTTGTGCATTGGTATTAGCAGTAGTTGTTGGCTGACCTTGACGTTGTGCTCCTGGGACAGTTGTACCAGCAACTCCTGATACAGGGCCTGGCAACGCTACTCCTGCTTTTTGTTTCAGCATCGTCCAGTCGAACGTATAGTCATATTGATGATTCAATGTACGGAAGAGAATTCGGAAGAGTTGACGTAAATACATGTAGTCTGGGCTCTCATCAAAACGCAAGCCCTTTGTGTAATTAATATACATGGCAAACTCGGCGGGGAAGCCCTGAGGAGACAAAAAATTATGCATGAGAATTTACCAATGAATAAGGAAAAAAAAAAATACATCCGACTGTCAGCAAAGAAGAAATGGATAGCTGTGCATGAATATCTATGTTTGTTTAATTTACCTTACACAGAACTTCAACAGGAGTTGACATCTTTTTCTCACTTATCTTTTCGTACTTTTGTTTCTTTGTAGCGGCTTTCAAGCCCTGCCACGGCAAGGAGCCACGATTGAAGTACATCAAAACATAACCAAGTGATTCCATGTCATCGCGACAACTCTGTTCAATACCAACATGAGCATTTATCGAAGCATACCTAGCTGTGCCGGTTAAATTTTTGTCTTCGCGATATATTATATGACATCTAGTACGACTGTCACGATATTTTTTCGCCAAACCAAAGTCGATAATGAAAAGCTGAAAAAATGCGATTTAGATATTTATGAATTTATCTCTAATTTTTGATTTACTGAATATATGTGTATGATCATATTTTTACTTTATTGCAATGACGTCCGATGCCCATCAAGAAATTATCTGGTTTGATATCTCTGTGAATGAAATGTTTGCAGTGAACAAATTCGATTCGTCCAATCATTTGATCTGCCAACATCAGCACCGTTTTTATTGTGAACCTTCGCGAACAAAATGTGAACAGATCCTCAAGCGAAGGACCCAGTAAATAAAAAAAAAAAAAAAAAAAAAAAAAAAAAAAAAAAAAAAAAAAAAAAAAAAAAAAAAAAAAAAAAAAAAAAAAAAAAAAAAAAAAAAAAAAAAAGAAAAGATGATTCGAGAGGAAAGAGTTACGTTGAGAATAATTAATTGGTGGAGCAAATAATTATTATCATTATCACAGTTGTTTCGATTGAAACGAAAAATTTATGAAATCATTAAAAGACATTTCATAAAGTTAAAGTAAGTCAATAAATGAATAATATAATTAATTATTTACCAACGAAGATGTGGAATACCAATGCCACCGTGTAATATTTTATATAATTTCGACTCATACAACAGTTGTGGGTGACGTGCTCGGATATTTTCCAATTTCACAGCAACTTCCTGCAATTTTTGGGGACAAAGAAAGTATGTTTGTGTGAATAATTTATTTTATGCTTTTATGCCTTCTTCATTCCCATAATATGAATTATTGAATAAAATCGGATAATAATGATGTCTCGTCAAGTTGTGCACTTTTAGTATCTGTACACGTACACATAAGATTTGTGCCACGAATAAAAAGTATAAAACACAAAATGCCAAAATATATTATGAAAACTTGAAAAATTGCAAACTATTAAAAATTTTCTAATGCTTTGTGGACTACCATACAATATAACTTGATATGTATGTTTTCATAACTATGAATTCTCCTAATCAAAGTAACAATTGAAATAAATAAGAAATTGAATAGAGACCAGCCATAAACAACTAGCAATGATACGTGATTTGAAAATACACTTTCGAATAGGAAGGAAATAGCTGTTCATACCTCGCCATTGGAAATATTGATGCCAAGATAAATATCGCCAAACGAACCCGATCCAATTTTCCTCATAAGCCTATACTTTCCTCCAACGATAAACTCCTTGCCAAGTACATTGCCGAGCATCGTCGCCATGCTTGAGACTTCCCTTGTGATCCCGTTGCACGTCGCCACACACTGAATACACTTTTGTCTCTCTCCCTCGTGCTCTCTTCTCCTTTACAACTTATTTTTCTTGTGTCCAATCTTTGCCGTGTTCCCTTACCGTGTGCGGCCTTTTTCTTTTCTTTTTCCGTACTCACGCGTACCCGTTTGTCGCTTGCCCTCTTGTCTTTGATGGCCCGTTTCACTCGTTGACTTTTACGCTCGCTCTCTTTCTCACTTCTTTTCTTTCTTTCTCTTTCTCTTTCTCTCTCTCTCTCTCTCTCTTTCTCCCTCTCACACCCGCCCGCTCTTCACACACTCTTGATTTATCTATCTCTGTATTTCATATGTCTCTGTAACTACATGAACTACAACCAGAGAAAATCCACAAACTTATGTTGGTTGAAATAATATCGGATGATAATACAACACAAATGACGTTGGAAATACAGAAGCTCTGTTGAATTTCATACAGACACAAATGACGATATTTAAATCATGAGACAATGCATTTGAAGAATTTAATTGAAAAAAAAAGGTTGAAGTGGCCCGTACGATAAGAGCGTGTGACTGTGTGTGTGTGTTTGTGCAAAAATATTTTTCTGGGCCCCGACCGTGAAACCAAGATATGTCGGTCACACACTCTACTGATATATACTCTCTTTTTCTTACTTGTCGCAATTTTTTTTATCGCTTAGATTTAACCAATACAATTGGTCGGGATAATGAATGCAAGACGCAAAATGTCTCTTGGGCGAAAGTCACTAGTGGCAGTAAGACAGACCCCACCAACGCACCGACATTTTCATTCCCCTTATGCGGATCTAAAAAGTGGGGCCACATACACAAATCACACATACGTACACTCGATGGTATTGTATATATATACAATATAGGAGAGAATATTATGTCGAGACTGCGGACTGATAGAAAGGGAGACGAGTCAACTTGTCTGGAGTTAACGCTCACGACCACGAAGTGTAAAGCAATTCGAGAACGAGCGATGAAATAAACTCTAGTATGATATGGGGATGAGGGTCGCGGGGGCAAACAAGATGAAGATGGAGAAGAGAAGAACCGGAAGTGATGCCGCACGCCACTTTCGTAAAAATTGCGGAATACAAAATGAATATAAATATATATACAAACGTAGCTATCTTTTGTCTCTCATTGAAAATCCATCGGTCGCTCATTGGTTTATGCATAAATTTCTCTTCTTTGCTACTCCCCTTCAATTTAGTCATAATACTTTCGCGCCCTCCTTACACTCAATCGGTACACTAGGCATCGACTTCTAATTCTCCCTATCAACTCGGCATCTTGCAAAAAAAAACCATACCATATAAATATCTATGAATCTTGAAGATTTTTATGTACTCGTTGAAGAATGAATTCTACCTTACCTAAAATTGTATCTTCATTTACAATTTACCTTAAATTCTGTCATGTACATTATAAACATTTCACCAGCGTTTCAAAGATTTTTAAGTTATCAGAAATAAACGGCAACAAATTTCACGAATCATTAAATCGGCACTGTTTATCCACACCTATATCCTATGTATTCAACGCTACATAAATGAAAATGGGATGTTTATGGAATTTCTATGAGGTCCGTTTCTTCCTGAAATTACCATTTCATTTCGTCTGAGCAAGCTCATATTTCATATATATACCCCTGATTAATGTCGTATTGTGTGAATAATAGTAATGAATCACCATTATTCTCCTCTCTGTAAGTGTATTCATGTATTGGAACTGATTTTTTTTTCTTTTTTCATATTGTACAAGAATATAAAAGATAGTAGCATCCATTCGATTAATCACACAACGTGATTTTTAAGACGCCCGAGGCCATCAATCTCTGTCTCAAGAATGTCGCCTTTCTAGAAAGTGAAATAGTAAATGTATAGAGTATATGATTGAGTATACTGGAAAAATTATTCAATTGATTTTACATTCAATTTACCTTAAGAAATTCTGGTGGATTGCGGGCAAATCCGACACCACCGGGAGTTCCAGTTAGAATGACATCACCCGGGAGTAGAGTCATAAATCTGGAAATTATTACTAAAATTTAATACAATCTATGATGTTCATGAATCATATTTTTTTTCCAGTCAAATAGCTTCAGAATTGCAATCATCACAATATTCATACTACTTACTGTGATATATATGCAACAATATCTCGTGGCTTAAATATAAGTTCACTCGTATTTCCATCTTGTTTCAATACTCCGTTCACCCATGTTTTCACTGAAAGATTGTCGATATCACAGACAGCTTCTTTCGTCACTACTGCTGGTCCAAGTGGGCAAAATGTATCCATCGCTTTACCGAGAAGAAATTGTCCACCATTACGTTTGCCTTTTTGCCAATCGCGTGCTGAGATATCTTGTGCAACTGTATAGCCAAAAATACAATCTTCAGCATGGTCGTTGTTCAATCCTTTACATGGTTTACCAATGACTATTGCTAATTCTGCCTCCCAATCAACTTTCTACAAATAATTTAATTAGTTATTATCGAAGAAATTTGAAGTTTCGGATAACTTTCGTTACCCAACATATATAAGATGCGTAATAACAATATCATTGTTTCAACCTCTGAAATTGATGGCAAAATAATATTGTCCGTGGGTCCCACAATGTTGCTTGGGAATTTACTGAATATTACTGGACTTTTGGGTATCTCGACATTTTGCTCTTCGCAATGCCCAGAATAATTAAGACCAACACATGCTAACTTGTCCATACGATTTATTGGCGATAAAAAATTGACATCGGCTTCGGGTATTACGCTGCGACCTTCGGCAATAATGCTATATATGAAAACAAAATCAATTAAATAATAAATATTTTTCCCAAAAATTAATGCGGTGTACTACTTGCATTGTTAAAATTCAAGTGAATTCTAACAATACATCAATTGGAATTGTTACGTATAATACTAATGGAAACAATATTTAAGAGAAAGGATGCATTACTGATGTCTAGCAGTATTATGATAATGAACAGAAAAGGAAATGTATGTAAGGATAGAAATGAATATTCAAAAGGGACAAGCATTTGATTTTGGGCCTGATCGCATGCTATCACCAACCTCTCTGCGATAGCTCTTAGGTCTGTATCACCATTCCTGGAGAAATGAAAAGACTTCTACGAGTAAAAGGTTTATTTCATAATCAAATCTATCACCAAATACTGAATTATCATAAAGATAAAAAAATTAAGATGGTAATTTCGAACCGCCACCGGAGCATATGTTCTCATTGAAATTTGTTTCATTATGAAACAACTTTATATATATTTGTATTTTTATAAAATTGCCCTTACCGTTTGGCTTTATTTTGTAGCATTTCTCCTCCCTCTAGAAATTTTTTCAAACTATTTGGAATGCGTGAATCAATCGATGATATTGCTATAATATCACCACCAGCTTTCAATTGTACACCCAAATGTTGAGGACCACCATTTTTTTTCACAAACTGTACGAATCTGATGGAATAAATAAACACCACAATAATAACACTTGTCAACTCATTATTAAATTAATAATAAATTGTATAAAAAAAAATGGAATATGACAGATAAATATATTTTTTCATTTTACCGCATTTTATATGCGTGAGAAGTGGAGAAACTTCTATCCGAGTTAAAAACACCCGCTGATGAAGTCTGACTCGTGCAAATGTTGATAGCCCGCAGACCTGATTTACCGTGCCCAAGATATGTCCGGCTAAGTTGTTGTAACTTCCCACGATAAGGCATTATCTGAGAATACGTTTTTAACGGATTAATTATTTTCTACATTTAATCAAACGAATGTAAATAATAATCAATTCCCGACAAGATTATCATCACGCAAAGAGCAAAATTTGTATCGCAGTTTAACCTACGCCTCAAAATCATAACATTATGATATCAATTATTATTATATGATATTAACAATATGAAGTCTCACAGTAGAGAAAGAGATTTGTCCAATCGTCAAATAATCACAAACCACGTTACAAAATTGGAACAAAACAGATAGGCTTATTATTAATTAGTGCATTGATATGAAACATGCGGTATACGTACTCCGTAATAATATAATTCAGTGTAGACTGGAAGATTCAAGCACGTATATAAAAAAGATTCAGGGACAGAGAGAAAAGTGGGAATTTTCGGATTTTGGGTCGAGCCCCCACACTTTCATACGTTCCCCCAACCAAACTCTTTATATAACACCGATACATAATATAGGTGCGTGTATATTCGCGCTTCTCGCTCCGTCGTATCACTCCTATCAGTTCATATGTATAAGTGGACATAAATGTGCACATGTATTTACATTGTCGAACAAAAATCGCCATGAAAAATCCAACTTGCGAATGCCGACAGATCTTTTCTCCTTTTTAATACATTAAATAATGATTCCACTGAATTGGAAAAAAAAAAAAAAAACAGTGTAATCATCGAGTGCACATTCATATTTACACAGGTTATGTTATCCTATCAGTCTCTCACGAAAAATTCTGAAAATGTTCGGATCATAATTTTTGTATTTCCATCCATGCTGATTCATTGAATTCATTTAATTCAGCTCGAATAATGAAATACTCATTAGTTCGTAGCGGTTGTTTTTTTGTTTACATGTATATATACACATTTCATAGCAGATATCGAAAATACTTTATTATTTATATAGATGGCGCTTGCTAAACGGGAAAAAAGAATATTCGAATAATCGGCATGAATACGATAATGTCAAGTTCGCAGTTTCGCACATTTTCGTGTATAGGAACGTTCTGAGCTAATAGTTGCATATTCATCATCATCTTATTTGCGGTATCAACGTTTAGTTACAATATTTCGGACATTATTGTTATATCCACATGGCGACTAAGGTAAGAAGATGATCAATATATGTATCAAATATTACACATCGTATACTTTATGTTTGAACATGAGATGTTTACATAAATAACATGAGAAAATTATTGATAGGTTGAATTCGCGGTTGAGATGACTTGCGAAAAGTGTGTGGGTAAAATTGAAAAATCACTGGGTGAATTGAAAGGCATTGATAACATTGATATATCATTGGAAAAAGGAACAGTTGTTGTGGACACAAACTTACCATATTCAATAATTCAAGAAAGGATTGAAAATTCCGGACGGAAAGCAGTATTAAAAGGATTTGGTGGTAATTTACAAATTGATTAGCTTCAATTTCAATCTTGAATTGTTCAATATACATTGGGAGATTATGTGATAGTGATAGGTTATATTTATTCACTCAAATAACGATTCCACCTGCTATATTGTTTCATAGACAATACGACAAGTGCAGTGGTGATGCTTGGCAATGGGATATGTGGTTTTGGTATTAATGATACAAAAGGAGTAGTACGATTCGTCCAAACTTCAGATGGATGCATAGTTGATGGAACAATTGATGGATTGATGCCAGGTGGTCATGGTCTTCATGTTCATGAGTGTGGCGATATTTCGGGTGGATGCGAATCTGTTGGTGAACATTTTAATCCATTCAATACTAATCATGGTGGACCGGACAATGATATCCAAAATCGAGTAATGAATATGGATTTACATCGGGCATTGAACATATTAATCCTCAAATATCACACGTGAATCTGCGTTTCTGCAGTCTTAATCTGACTGCGTTAAAGCATAATATTCAGCAAGTTTTTTTCCCACTGCGTAATGTATGCATCCAAACATTTGTCGGACTCCACTTAATTCATGATTACTCATATTTTCTCCAAAAATGATCAGTGATAACAGATAAGAATTAATGAAGCAGCTTCCAAAATATGCGCTATCGTCAGTAATTTTAAGAGGTCGCAATTGATGTATGAAATTTGAGGCTTGATATCATTATCAAGAAGAATTGCACGATGGTTTTTTTGTTCTTATTGGGCAGCATGTTGGTGATCTTGGGAATATTGTTGCGGATAATTCTGGACGAGCAACATTTAGGTTTCAAGATAAACTCTTGACCGTTTTGGATATTATTGGACGATCTCTGGTTGTTACGCAGAATGCTGATGATTTAGGGACGGGGAATGGCACATCAAAAATTGACGGAAACAGTGGCCCACGGTAAATTTATGTTCGTTCCATTCGTTCTTCGAAATCGTGATAGAAAAGGTATTTTCCAATAATATATCAATAACTTTTATCTAGCATTGCTTGTGGAATAATTGCACGATCATCTGGTATTTTTGAAAATGTGAAGAAAATTTGTGCCTGTGATGGAAAAACATTATGGGAGGAACGTGAGGAATTAAAAAAAAAAGGTTTGTTTCAACATTCTTCGATATCGAATGAGATTTGTCACATATTCTAAATTGTTGCCATAAATATTAAAGAACTTTTTTAATATTCAATGGTGGAATTAATTCTGTTTTGTGTTTGTTACTCCCTAGTGAATAGAAATAAACTTTGAGGGCGATAACATCACGGAAAAATACTGAAGAATTTCTGACGAATCAATTCATTCCGACCACACTTTTGTAAATACCATACGAATGATATGCGATTTTTCTGGAACTTTACAGGATTTAATAAGTCATCATTTTATTGTGTTGAATATTTTATTTATAAAAAAACAATTTAAACGCATATGAACATGCTAATTTAAAAAAAAAAACCTTAAAACTAAAACTGTGAATTCATACGAATGATTTTCCATTCAGTTCATAAACAATTTCTGTTTCTCATCCTCTAATCTTTCAATCATCAAATTCGGAGTCACTATCGGAATCATTGTTACCTCGAATGGTTTTCGGTTTCTGCGGACGATTCACCAAATTCTTCTTCCCCTTCTCAGGAGGGTTAAGCAAGTCTCCATTATACATTATTGCACCAGATTGTGCGATTCTCCATTCCATCATCTCTGTTGAGAAATCGTCGCAGTTACCCAGATCAGTAAATCCAACAATATAATCTTTTGTTTTGCTGTCATGGACAAGGGCTATTGTGGGAATAATTCTGATCTTCAATCGATCTGAAATATAATATCGACAAATAAATAAATAACATAAAAATTCATTCTGGTTTGTCGAAATTAATGAAACCAATTGAACCTGTTAAAAATGGACATCGTTCAACATTCAATTTGCAAAATCGTGCTTCGACATGCTTTTTGGCTAAAATATTCAAATGCATGTCGGCTATTTTACATCGTGGTGATCCATCTTTGTAGAATAAACAAACGATGTTTTTTGATTTCTTAGAAACCTCAAAAAACTCTTTTTCATCTGCGAGCTCTGAATATTCACCATGGCCCTTCAAAAATCAAAATCATCAATTTATAATCAGTTGTGGAAGAAAGATGAAATATTGAAAAAAACCATTTACATACTGCAGCGATCCATGTCTGCTTTTGATGATGGATTTGCTTCATTTCTTTCAATCGCTTTTCTCGCAATTTCTCAAGGTCATCAATATCGAGTTTTTCCAATTGTTCCAATTCGGCATCTAATTGTTTTTCAACATGATTTGCCACTTCTAGGACTTTTTGCTGTATGAGTGCCTCCATTTTATTTGTTGATTTTGTACTTGAACGAACTCGAATATATCCGATTGCTGAAAAAAAATTGACCTGTCGGTACATCATTTGAAAATATAATTTATATACAAATACATGATTTAAAGTAAATACTTGGTATCTAAGATAGAATGAGCGTTTTTATGATCCGTACGATACCGTCCGGTTTGGCTAGGCAGGCCTTATAAGGTTATAATATGTCTGATTACAACTCTGTATCAATTTTTTTTAGTTTCCCGACAAATAATTTGAAACAAAGAATGGAGTGAAAGTACAATATTCATGCACTTGATGTCAATATAGTGAGTTTTGTGAACTACACAATTTTATTCGAATTAAATTATTTGACGGAATTTCATGAATAATATCCTTTTGTTTAATGTGGAAATGAGAGGTATATCTCATGCACACTCACGCGATCAGGAATTTGGGAAACGTCAACACCAGTCAACACCAGTAACATTTCATGATATCCCACCCCTACTCTTCTCATATTATATCCACTTTCATCATGATACATCAGCGCCATAGCACCATATTGCGGTGAAAAATTGTGCGACGATTTGATAACCCCAAAAGTTCTGGTGCAGTGTAGCCAGATCGCGGGTAAATCGTACCCCCACTTTGTGACTCTCTGCCGTAAGAGAGCATTGAAAAGCATTGAAAACGGTGACAAAGTGGAGGTACGATTTACCCGCGATCTGGCTACACTGTTCTGGTGTGGTGCGATCCCATACCGTCTTATACCTATTGCTTGCGTGGAATTTTCTGTTGCCAAATGTCTGATGCCAAGAAATTAATATAAAGAGTCACGATATCAGTTTATAGACCAGCAATGACATGCTCCAAATTCCTATTGATATTTTATTATAGGATGTACTATCTGTTATTGAAGTTGGAATGAAGAAAGACTATGTATAGGTTTGCAACGAATCAAGGCGAATAGTAGAGTCCAAATGGAACTGTATGATGGCGCTCAAACTGACTGGACCATAACCTCTAATACTAGCAAGTGCAGAAAGACACAAAAATGAGTTTAATTATTATTACACGTAATGGAAATGTTATGAAGTAACAACAATTTAAAATAGTTGACCAGAGTATGATAGGAATAGAATGTGATGAATGGTTCGAATATAAAACGGTGATGGCAACTAGAGTGATATCAATATTCACGATGATTCGTTCGACGACAGCCAGCTGGGCCATAGTTTGTCGACATTCATCATCTTCATCGTCAAGACGTAACACAAAAAACCCAAATCATTATGAAAATCTTGAAATAAATTCTCATGCGACACATAATGAAATAAAGTCAGCATATTTCAAACTGTCAAAAAAATATCATCCGGATATGAACAATTCCTCAGAAGCTAAATCGAAATTTAATGATATAGCTTCAGCTTATGAGGTATTGGGAAACCATAACAAGCGTAAACAGTATGATCGTGGATTACTAATATCAACTACCGTTCATGATGGAGAGAATGTAACTATGAAGGAAACAGATTTCGGAGATCTACATGAAGAAGCGAGACGTGCGCAATCAGCAATTTTTCGTAATCTCAAGCAAGCAGATGGTACACCTGTTTACAATTTTGATCAATGGACTGAAAGTCATTATGGAGAATTATTTTCGAAACGTCAGAAGAGTTTATTACGCGCTAAAGAGTTTGAGGAAGAACGCCGACAAATTAAATCAGAAAAAGCGCCATTGAAGGAAGAATGGACAGTATTCTTCATATTTGTGGTCATTATGTACTTACTGACATTTGCAGGAGTCCAATTATCGGACCACGATCACCCTTTTGATAAATTGGGTGACCAGGAAAGAACCAAAAATAATAATGATGTGGCAAGGAGCTGAAATTGATGTTTGAATTGAGTAGTCATGAAAGATCGGCGGGTTCGATCAAGCCAGCGCTTCAAACACATTTAGTAAAATTTAAATGTACACGATCGAAATTACTATCATGTAAATAATAAAAAAGTAATAGAGAATCACAAAATGGAATATAATGTTTTCTCTATATGAATTATTGGAAATAAATTTATTACGCATTCACATGAACAAATAAACACTAAATAATGCACAAAAATTATTAGACATAAATTCCTTTTGTTTTTCGTAAATTTACAAAAAAATACACTGATAATATAATAATACGCGTTCAAAATGTTAATCAATGAATCAATATGGTCGATATGTCGGGGCAACTGGCATTGGCATTGACACTGGGCCTGTTGGGTATGGTACAGATGGTGCCATGCCAGGGAAATTACTCATCGTCGGATAGCCAGGTCCACCCGAAACACGCATTGATGACTTTCTTCGGAGTTCGCGCATTTTATCAACTTTTACCTTACGTAAATGCATTAATTTTCTCCTGATCAAAAATTGATCCAAAAATTCTTCCACCTCTACGTCACCAGCGAGGAATTTCTCTGCATGCTTCTGCATAAATTATAAGTCTTAATTAGTGATTTATACAAATGAACAGTTGCTTGATGTAAAAGATTACTTCTTATGCGATGTTTTACAATTCGGCGATAATCATCATCATTATTTTTATTATTTCTATTATTATCATCAACGAATCCACCTCTCGAATGTCAAATAAAATGGTGAAATTTGAGAACTCATTACCTCTGATTCTTCTTCTATTTCAGCAGCACCAGCTTGCAATAATTCCAGTGCACTCTCTACAGTCATTGATCCCGATTTTTCCTCTGTAATATAATGTTCTTAGCGATAATCTTCATCTAATAATACAACTCGAGAGAAAAGGGAAATACCCGAAATAATTCACATATTTTCTCTACTGTGTATGGACTGAATAGTGCACGGTTTATTAATGAATGAGCCTTATCCAAGTTGTTGATACCTACTCATGATATCAATTTTCTCTTGTATTCTCGTACAAAATGCACTGCCAGTTTCACTAAGTTCTTGCAAGGTTTTTTTCCCCTCCTCCAATCCTGGTTGTTGTGCCAAATTGAATTCAGCTAATGAACGATTGCTCGCCATCAGAACTTCTTTCTCAGTTTCTAAATCTTTGAACTGGATATTGACCATGAAAATGAATAAGTATGCAGTTACGTTTGAATAAATTCAATTTTATCAGCTAATCTATTTACCTGTTTAATATCCTTAACAACTCCTTCAAACTTTTCATCATCATTCAAGAGCTCATTCAATTCACCATTACTCAAATGATTCAACATTGACAGAGCTGCCGGAATGTCTGGCTCTTGATTTGGATTGTACATCTTTACCAATTTATATCTCTTTGATTTCACCCGATGAAATATTTCATTGATTGTCTTTGTTTCAGATTGTGGACAATGAGAAATTCGACACAATAACAAAGTTTGCAAGTGTCAATGTCAAAAATAAACACGCACACAGTTACAACCAATTACGATGAGGTTATGGCGAATAATACATTCTTTGTTCACAAAGTATCATCGGCAAGGTAGAAATTATAAATTACCCTAAAAACATGAAGTTATATATGTGTGTTTGAGCTTTTTATCTTATATATTTACTGTCTTTCGAAATATTCACGTGCACTCGTGACTGTTTGTGACTAGACTGGAGAAGTAAAACCATATATAACTGAATATCGTGTGCGGTTAGGTTTGGGTATTTTTATTTGCCATAATAATAAATGTGATTTAGACTTAAAATGCCAACTTTATCACGATTTCGAAAATATGCTATTGTGGGAGTAGGCGCATTGAGTGGTGCTGCACTTTTCTATTATAATATTTCTAACAATGGTACTGAGGAAAAACATCAACAATCAGAGAATAGTTATGGACAAGGTGTGTGGACACACGATTTCAAACCTTCAGTAAAGTGGGATAATAATTGGGATAGGTAAGCATTTCACAATTTTATGTTCAAATGAATACAATATTTGAGAATAATAAACGAAACATATAATCAATATCAACGATGATATCTACATCTGTGTTCCAAAAATACTTTGATTCCTTACATTTTCTCAATCGGGATGAACTCGAAAATTGATGACTCATCAATGTAACAGAAAATTTTCCATTAAATTTGATTTCCCAAAAAATTATCGTTCAATATGAGTTCAAATAAATGATTATTGAATCATGTGTTTTCCATTTCATGAGATGACTATGATTCAAACTTATGTTTATCGAAAATAATATGAATCAATTGTTTCATCGACATTATTTTATATTATAGAAATTGTTGGAGTATCTCAGTGTACCTGTACACGACACTTCTCAACATTGTTTATGCATTCATTCTAATATATATCTGTCTGTCGCAAACCATCGTATATTTACTGTAACACGAAAAAACTGAATGTACGCATTATGATGAATTTCAGGAGGGATCCAAAAAGCCTGACGAAACCTATGAAAATCCACAATGAAGCAGATGAGAATAAATATAATGAAATGCAAGCGGCGAATAAGCCAACAGCTGTTCGACATCTTCTTCTAATCCGTCATGGACAATACAATTTGGATGGTACAACTGATTCTGAACGAGTTTTGACTGCTTTGGGTTTGTAATTAGAAAATCTCATATTGTAGAATTTCATATTGATATATGAATAATGCTGTTGATATCTATATCGAAATAGGTAGCATAATTATATATATTCCCCAAATTTTAATCACCAAGGTCGTCAGCAAGCTGAATTGACGGGAAAGCGTTTGGCAGAATTGGCTTTACCTTATTCGCTCATTGTCAGATCTACCATGAGTCGAGCGCAAGAAACGTCAAGAATTATTGAAAAGAGTCTAACTGACATTCCAGTTGTTGATGATAATATTCTCGTTGAAGGTTCGCCAATTCCACCAGAACCACCAATTGGACGTTGGACGTCTGAAAATCACGTAAATATGTCTCCAACATAAATTTTAATTGAAAATTGAATTGCTGAGAAAAATTTGATTTGGTATTGAAAGCTTTACAACCTGCATGGAATGGAAGAATTTGGTATACCTGTACAAAGATCAATTCATTCTTCGAACATTCTGTTGTCGAATTATTTCTAGTTATAAATAAAGGAATGGAAGTTCTGTAGTGTACGATTCTCCTTCCATCTTTCAGTACTTCCAAAGCGGTCCCAGGATCGAAGCAGCGTTCAGGAAGTATTTTCACCGTGCTTTGCCTCAACAAGAAAAAGATTCTTACACTGTCCTCGTCTGCCATGCTAATGTCATTCGATATTTCGTATGCAGGTATGTCCTTATATTATGTACATTTTTTGACTCATGAAAAACCATTCTGAACATTCAATAGAGGCATGGGGAATTGCGCTTGGAGACATATTTGAGTGTAAGTAATCAAGTCTTTCTTTCCATTCATAGAGCGCTACAATTTCCACCAGAGGCATGGTTGCGGTTTTCATTGAAGAATGGAAGTATTACATGGATTAGTATTCAGCCTAGCGGACGTGTGATACTACGGGCATTTGGTGATTCGGGGTATATGCCACCTGGATGTATCACAACAACGTGATACGATAACTAATTATGCATTATGGTTGTAAAATAGGAGTGAATGAGTAATTATTTTGTAAACAGTATAGCAAATAATTATCTTTTTATACATCGGGTCAACCAGTACAATTTATACGTAATCCATAATAAGTTTTGGATATTGCATTTGTAATTTATGCATATAAAATAATAATGAACATCTAATGTTACACAATTGAAAATGATAGGAAGTTTTTCAGCCGAGATTATTAATCATCGTGAATGTTATATCTCAATCCATTCTCTTATTTGACAGCGCAACATTACCTTTTACACGACGAAGATACCTTATCATATCGTCGTTGTATCTAAATCCTCCATGAGGGATGTGAGAAATGTGTTTCCATTTATAAGTTTTGTTGTTCCCACGACGAATTCGACATTGACTTGGGAATGATCATCGTGAAGATAAGTATATACTTATTAAAACCCTTAGAATACGGTAAAAAGTTTTAGAATTGAAAAAAAATACTCACGATCTTCTTGTTGTGAAAGAAATCTCAGCGCCGAGATTTCTGCGTATGTGCAACCACCAATGAAAAATACGAGAACGAGTCGTGGCGGTTCCGAATTTGAATCCTCACTTGTTATCGATCCTCCTGAACATAAAATGAAAAATACTAACTACCCAATGTGTAATTTATTAAAATTAGTGTGATTATACGGTATGGGAATGAAGAACGTACTCCTAATAGTGGACAACGTTCTTTTAGAGTCACTGTTGACTGCGGGTCCGGGTAATAAACCCAGAACATCATTCAACCCTTGCCAACCACCTGGCTGTACCAATTGTTCAGCCAATCTGACACTTAGTGGTGCATAGACGGAATGAACATAACTGATATCTTTGGGTGCAATTTCACTTTCATCTTCAACCGTGAGTCTCAAAGCTTTCCGCAATACTGAATATTGGCGTGCAGATTGTTGTGAACGGAGTAAACCAGCTCTTTCAAGATTCAATAATGTAGGCAGATGTTGAAAACCATATGTTTGAATTATTTCACGCTTATAATAGTCTAGAAGTTTTTGTTTGAGACCAGAGTTTGTTAGTGATTGAATGCAAAGAAGTCGTAGAACTTTCAGAAGCGGTTTTTGTTGAGCAATACAATCTTCAATGTATGCATTTGGTTTATCTGTGTCGATACAGTTCAACAACTCTTGCTCAATTTGCAAAGACTCTAAAAAGTCATTCGAGTCTGTCACCTCCTTCACCATTTCGGCGATCGTTGTATCTAGATAAGTTATTCATAAGTTCACAAGGGGTATGAAATTGATTTTTTCCGAGTTTTGGTTCACTTACGTCGAGCTAATGATTGTTTGGTTGCAAGCATATGCGGCAAACGTGCAACAAATTGTTTTATTTCTTGGACACTTTTATCACCGTGACGTTCATCAAATTGTGAGGATATTATTTTTGCTCTTTGACTCAAAACTGGTCCGACCCCATTGAAGTTTTTGTCTCTGCGAAAAATTATAGGAAATTTTTGCAGATCTGCTTACTAGTAAACAAAATGATAAATCAGGCATACCGGATTTCGGCAAACAATTCTTCACCAGAATTTAAAATAATTTGTTCCTTCTTATCTACGGACATCACTGTTGGGGAGTCATCAGAATCATGGAATTTTTTGGCAGGCAATTGTACCGTAGCTAAAAGCAAGAAATTTTTATTTGGAATAACAAAAATTAAATCTCAACGAATTTGGTGCAATTCCTAACTACTCACTCCATTGAATGCCAAATATCTCATCAATCAAGCCTTCGTAAGTCAGTTGCGTTGCGAGAGGTGATAAAAGGTCAATGTTTCGATCAATCAACAATAAATGTTCTATTGGTGGCGTTGTAGATGATAATCGATCGGGATTAGCAATATCTTCCTCCTCGCGATTTAAACGTTTCAACAATTCCCACACTTTACTAGCAGCAGGTCCTCGTCCAGTAACTCGTGCTATTTTACCGTACAATCTCTGCAATCGTCGTATCGCTTGTGCAACTTGATACAAACATGTTGGATCATTATCCAAACAGAATTCTTTGAATGTTTCACTCAATTCCATTGATACTAAATCACTATCAAATGGAAAAAGATCACATGGAAATTCTTCAATCAATGTAAAACTTCCAAATACACCACGATTCTGAAGTTTTTTTTCACAGAGCAAACTTTTACGCGGGACAAAAAATATATGGAATTCTTTCTGTCCTCTGTTTTGTTCGCTGTAGAAAAAATACAATGATAAATAAAATGGATCATAAATTGTTTCAAATTATATGATAGAATTATTTCTACGTGCCCATGAACGTTGTCTGCGATCAAATCAATTAAATTTAGATGTGGGCGAACAATAAATATAATATTCGATACGTTGGTAGGTGGAAGTTGTCCACCAACCAGTGGATACATCTTGACCACTCCATATTTCTCCAGTAAACTATATTTAGCGATTAAACCCACCGGTCCAGCTAATGATTGATCCCAAACGATAGCCTGTTAATTAGAAACCACTAAATTTTGTAATTTAAAGTTGATGAAGATATGTCTTTCAGGCAGAATTAAAATACTGCAGGAGGGCAGGAATATCAAAATGGTTTCGATTTCAGGCTGACACATCAACTTGATGCCACCTTGCATTAATTACTCAAGATAAAACATACCACAATAAATGCTAGAATATCAAGCCCTAATTTCACAACACATCGAAAACACTTTTTGACTTTACACAATAGAAACGTGTCTTGTAGTGCAACATTCTCTGCGTCATAAATAGGTTACTTTTGATGGATTGTATCACTATTTGTGGATAACAAAGGGAAATTTTTACATCTATTACTCATCTTTAAAAATATTTAAAATGACTAAATGGAACGTTATCAAAATTTGGGGAAAAAAAATATAGATGATTGTCACATACCTTTGGCCCATCGCATTTTTCAATCAGGCAGAGTAATTGCTTTCTGGATTGTTCTTGAAGTAAGCCAATATTTAACCGTCCACCAGATAAATGCGCGGATGACATTTTTGATAACTAAAAAATCAACATCATACCATATAACATTATCAACGACAGATGTACATTCTTCCTCCTTCTGTCAAATCTGTCAAATTCTGCGTGTGCTTTTTTTGCTGTAGATTGTTTGTTAGTTTGATAGGTTATGTTGACTCCAAATATATATACATATGTTTACACTTGCTGCACACACACGTATTATGATGCATACATGAATGCGGATTCAATCGAACTTCTGTCGATAAAAACGAACAGTTCCACCATTCAGCAGTAAGATTACTTTGTTTGTATTTCTCACAATTTTATTTATTATTATTTTTTTTCGGAACTTATTTTGTAATAATTGTTAAGGTAGTTCAGGCATGAAGCGATTTTCTGCAGAAAGTTATGAAATTTATACAGGATGTAGATAAATAGTCAACTGACACCTGTGCAAAATTTCAGAATTTTTGTCTGTCTACTAATTGAGTTGTAAGTAATTGAATATGGGGCAAAATGCACAGGGGTATAGGCGACTGTGCGTAAAAAATCATAGTTTTCAGTAAAGCGAATGAACGCGTCTGGAGAGATGATTAAAAAACTACACAATGAAAATTGAAACTATTACGGAGATCTACACAAAATTTCAAGATGATCATGTGTCTAGTTTTCATTATTGTTACCGCTAAAGTTCGAAGAAAATCATTATGAAAAACCCTCTTACACGAGTGTGGCAACATCGCCTCGCAATGACGTAGTAGTCAGCTGGACTCTGACTTGACGTTCACGTATGCGCATGCGTAGGAAGACCAAGAGCCTCAAGACAAGTACATTCGACAGCTATGACGTCTGCTGTCCCGAGCGCTCGTCGAGTCTATACTTTTACATATAAACAAACTTAGATCTACAGACATACGAATTATTGATAACAAATGTAATATTTTCATAACTTTTTTTTATTATCTTGCTTTTTCCGAAAACTCAACATGCCATGGTCTTTTACACGATTTGTCCTGAAAATGCAAAAAACAATTACGCAGCGAAGAAATTGCATCATCCCGTTTTACCTCTTCACTAATGAATAGTATAGGCTTCTCTTTTTGAAGACGAATTAACTATATATTCTTTTTGAGGTGATTTGAATCAGCAAGTTTAAATATAGTGTGTTGGCTGCCGCGACGAATGGCAGCAATTGTCGTGCTGTCCTCATCCCCAATCACAACACGAACTTGAAACCCAGCTTTTTGGAGTATTGTGCTTTCATTGACTAGTTCTGCACCTACTGCAGCCTCCGTCGCCTTTGCGCTTCCAACATGATTTTTCCGGCAGCCGTTGTGTGTACCAGTACCATTCCCACTGGCGCATTGCTTACATTTTTTATTTCGTGTCCTATAGTCCAAAACTTTATCACTTAGGAAACCGATAATTGCTCCATACCCATTGAGACTATCATAATTTCGGCCGCTTCCCTTTTTGCTCCAGCCCATGTCATATGAAACGACAATATTGGCAATATTGCCCAGCACATTATCGAAATCGTTTGTATTATTGTTGTCGTCTGGTGTCGTCTCCTCCGGTGACTGAAGAGTTGACAAACTTGAATAAATTTCTCCGTGATTTCTTTTGGTCTGAAATATAGAAGATTAAGCAACAAATAATAGAAATTATATAAACAAATCGTTTTTGCATTGATGTATCACTTTATTATTCTCACTCTAATTCTGTTCAAGTGATTTGTTATATATACAATTCATTCTGCAGTATACAGTATTTGTTGTATTGCGCAGTCAAATTTACAATTGATTTCATTTCATTTGGTACGAAAATGTATTATAAATGCATCACGTTCATTACAATTGCATTATCATACCCCGTGAAATATAGTATATTACACTACTAGGGCAGAAAGTTTGAGATTTCTGCACTGCGCGCCATTCGGCTTCGCCTCGGGCAACAAGGCGCGCAGTTCAGAGCTCTCAAACTTCTGCCCGTGTGGTGTATACGATTTTTCTTTATAGCTGGTCGAAAGTACGAAACATATACAATGACCTGCATCGAAAAAAAATTGATGCCTGCCCCCGACATTTGCGGCACGAGCGAAGCGAGTGCTGCTGGTCGGGGGGGGGG
>JAPYZH010000669.1:0-24836 GCA_030523085.1 Meteorus colon | reverse complement strand
TTCACGCTAGACTCACGCTAGACTCACGCTAGATTCACGCTGCACTCACGCTAGACTCACGCTACATTCACGCTGCACTCACGCTAGACTCACGCTAGATTCACGCTAAATTCACGCTAGACTCACGCTAGACTCACGCTAGATTCACGCTGGAGTCACGCTAGACTCACGCTAGAGTCACGCTGGAGTCACGCTAGACTCACGCTAGACTCACGCTAGACTCACGCTAGATTCACGCTGGAGTCACGCTAGACTCACGCTAGACTCACGCTAGACTCACGCTAGATTCACGCTAGATTCACGCTAGATTCACGCTAGATTCACGCTAGACTCACGCTAGATTCACGCTGGAGTCACGCTAGAGTCACGTCATGTGAGTGTAGAATCAAGCTTTAAAACTATCGGTATATTTATAAAAATAATAAATAGTAAAATTATTAATTATAAATCATATTTATTCTCTTGTATATTAATAATGAACGTAAAAATATTATGGGTATCCATCAGCCCCGTGCATAGCAGGCTAATCATCATAGTTATTAGCTATTTATCCAAGCTACTATCAAGGTTCGATGAATCCGCAAGTAACTTGCAAGTTAAATGAATCTAATTTAAAGTTGGATAATATATCGACAGAATATAGGATATAATGATAAGTAACTATTTGAAATAAGAGTAATAATAGTACCAGAAAAATAAATCAGCATATATTTTTGATACTGAAATCGATGTTCGAAATATAAATAAGTCATCACTGTATGACTTATCTATATTCGTCATGACACCAAGCATCAGAGAGCAATTTATAGTTAAATAGACTATTTCGCCGCTTTCCGGAGTGTTTTTCAAGCCACCACTATACTTTTTTGGCGGAATTTAAAATGATATAGCGCAGCAGAGCAAATTTATAAGAAGAGTAGAAAAAAATCGGAAAGACGATTCGCGCTAAAAATTCAGATAATTCTATATTCACGCTAATTTTTAAGATATTTCATAGAGTGCCAGTCACGCTAAACTACCGCTGTAGTCACGATAGTGTCCGAATAGCCTTACCCAACAAATTAATGAAGTACACACCTTTGACTGAAGCGAAGCTTCTTTCACATGATGATTGCTAAGAATGAATATACAAAAAACTACATAATAACCTTAAGATGTAAAGGAAGTGTACACATATGAAGACACAAGAACTTCCGTTACATTTCATCTTTCACGTGAAGTCCCCATCGTCGAGCATATAAAGAAGCATCGGCCTTAAAGGGTATGCCGACTGTATTCTAACCTAGAAAAAAATGTAACATTTCCCATTTTTCTCATACACACATACCTACATCATGTATATATTCACATATATATATACACACAGCAATTAAACAGCGATATAAAATGAACGCTAAAAGATAACCTCCCACCATCGACAAATCACCATTTTATTCCTAATGCAGTGAGTCATATAAAAATGTTGCCATTGTATCATGATAATGACACACTCACATGAGTGAATGATCAACGCAGACATCTATCTCCATTTTCTCACTCATACTCATACAACACGCATCGTTTTATGTATAAAATTTCTCAGTTGTATTTGTATTTCGTATTCATCAGAGCAGGCTTGTGAATCTGCTTTCCAACATTTGTTTCATCTGCAAAGGTAAATCTATCTTTTCATACACCTACACACACATCTTTACAGTTTGCGTACGTATATATTTATGTATATATAGATGTATATGTGTTGGTAATCGTCCGACACTGAAGTCTATAAGCAACCAACAAAATCAACCAGCTGTGCTTATGAAACTCTGATTCGTCTATGTAGGTACCTACTATTTAATCATCATCATCAACCACCGAGTTATCTTGCAACAGCCAAATAGACCTGATAGCAAATATTGTTGGTGTGTGTGTGTTTGTGCCGGCGGTTGACAGCAAAAACCATAATACTAATTGTTAAGCAACAATGGTTGTTAAAATCTACATATCAGGCATCAGCGGTAATAAGGAAGTGAGTGTAATAAAAATATTTAAATGAGTAATAATTGTGGATATATAAGTTTTTTAATGTATTATATTGAAAGATTGAAATGGTCCTTGAACACTGGGCCAATCCTACGCCGATTGTGGGATCTCTCTTTTCTCTTGTGACATTTCATGATCCATACATTGGGTGTATCAAATTACATCGTTGTGGCCTTGTTGAATAATTTTTATTATTTATTGGGGCAAATTTTATAATGGCGTATTAGTGCTGTTTGTTCATTCATGGATGAAGAGCATTCATTGTCATGCTGTTATTGTATTGAGGTTTTTTTTCTTTTCATGGGTGGAACTCAATACTGAATTTTGTATTTATTCATATATCCAGTTATTTTGTTCTTGTGTTGATTATTGGCTTTGGTTTAGTTACAGTGTTGCGATATTGAGTTCATTTGTGAATGTAGGAGAATTGAGTGGAATGATATAACTGGTTCTTCAATTGATCAAAACAAATTGTTATTTTGTTACCATTATGATGATGATTATGATGATACGCGTTTGAATTAAATAAAAATGCGGATATATTTGCGCAATTGGATTGCCTAGGTCAACTATTAATGTATATTAACTTGTTGGCAGACAATACTTTTAGTACGAACATGTACACGTGTCATTGATGAGCACTTGTTATTTCTTTTAACACTCAAAATAACGCTATTTGTTTTGTGTAATTTGATTTGATGATTCATATTGATTTTTATGTTATGATGTGATGGTTATTATGTGTTTTGTTTTTTTAAAGGTGAAGAAACGCCAACAAAGAGTACTGATGATTTTAGACAGTAAAAATGTTGAATACCAAATAATTGATATAACGGAACCGGGCAAAGAGGATGAAAAAGAGTTCATGCAAGCTAATAGCACTGCAAAAGATAGCAAACATCCATTGCCACCACAGATTTTCAATGAGTTTGATTATTGCGGAGTAAGTTAACTATTTTTAACAGCTCAACCATAAATAGAGAAAGTTTTCATAATTGCAACTGTTTTTATAATGTTGAATTAATTATTATACATTCAAATAGGACTATGAAGATTTCGATTTAGCTAATGAATTAGATGAGTTGGAAAAATTCTTGAAACCCGCAGTGCTCGATGACGATGTGGATTTATCAAATGAAAAAGATGAACCTGAAAATAATGAAGTTCGACAGAATGGAAATGCATCGAGTCGAGAGGTTGGTTTTATTAGTCTATCTATGTCTTTGATAATTAAGTGTTTTATTTCTCACTCTCTCATATATTGAGACAAGCTCGTGCAACTGTTAATGTTTATCCCACATTTCAGGTCTCCACTGATAAAGATGTGAGCGTTGCCAATTCCGGAAGGTGAATAACGACAAAATTGAACAATTTGAATTAATTATTTTCACATATTTTCTTTTCTTAATATTTTGATAATTTGATAGTGAACCGAACCAGCGACAAGGCTCAACGGTTGACGCTGATAATGACGATGACGTTGATAAATCAAATTCTGAGGAAATTGACAAAACTACAAAATCATTAGCCGATGGCGATTTAGAAACAGAGGAATTTGAAGATAAAACTGAAGAAAAATCTGATGAACAAGAAAAAGAGGAATAAAAAAGGAATTGTATGCATAAACGGGAATTCGGAATATTTATGCACATTGTTGTATATGCACTTGTAAGTATATAACAAAAATGTGTACATTATTCACACCGCAATTTTCTGTTATTATCAATTTCGGAATCATATTCCCATTGATGGATATTTTTTCTTATGAAGTCTTATTCATTTGCAAAGACTAAATACGAAGATACTGCCATCGAAAACAATATATACATATTGTTTATTTTCTAATGCAATTAAAAACATTATTAATAATTTAATGATTGATTGGTTTATTATTTCTCTGCAAATTATCATTTTTCTCTTGCACAATTGGAAAATTCAATAGACCAAAACAGTTTTTATCGTACAATCAAACAATAATCGAAATCCCATTCGAAGTAATTCAGAAAATCTCATCTACACCATAACAACATTAAATGCCGTTATGAATATTCATTCACTTGGCTAACACATATATATTCATATATATCATTTTTTCTCCACCAACTACATCCATGTCAAGTGCATAATATGGAAAAGTAATGAAGATACAAATGGAACAGCGGCCTGGTTTATGATACGTTTTCTAATCAATTTTCCCTTTGTGGAAACGCTTTTACAGAGTATTCATTACAATATGTATATGCACTCTACAAATGGAATTCCCACAATACAAGACAGAATAAATACATATATATATATAATTCATTATACTGAGTAGAATTAAAAATTATTTAATTATATTTCAAATTAGATTTAATATTATTAAGGAATTGAGAAATTTTCTAGATGTACAATTTTCATCGATGATTGTTAAACAATATTACTATTGTTATTTTCAATGAACAATGCTAATTTTGAGTTGACATATGTATACATACATGAATACATAAATATGCATATATTTATGATAAATGGGAAAAAAATATTTGTTATTGATAAGAAATATTGTATTTCAATGCGATACTGCTGTTATATGAAATGATACATTTGCTTTTGAATATGCGATCATCATTCAAGGAAAAAAAAAAAAGAAAAAATTGTATTGAGATGCCTCAATGACGTTGAAACATTTCCCAAAATTAATTCTGTTTGTTCTGTTCTCTTGACCACATGATGATTCGCATGCTTCCTGAAAAAAATAATTTAAACATCGTTGCAATTTATGAATAATAAATAATATTGCTTTAGATATACGATGCATATTTAAAGGTATTTGAAATAAATCGAAAAAAAAAAAAGAAAAATAAAACCATCAACAATTTCTGACGAATATTCATTTATTATATGTCCTCATTTGGTTACTCATCACAATTTTTTAATCCCATTCGGTCTTGATCATTCGTTTTTATTCTCACATCATGATTCTATATAAAGCACCGCAAATATATTTATGTTCTATTTTTATTAACCGGGATAATATATATGCATATGTTATATATAAATATACTTCCAACGTAATTTAATTGCTACAATATAATACCATTATTATTCTACCCAATGATTTGCTTAGAACAAAAGTAATAAACAAATCAATATTTCTCTTTCTTCAAATATTCAATCATACTTTCCAGGTAAGTAAGATGATAAAATTATGAGTTCAAAATTATATTGACGTTTACATGATTGGTCATAAATGAATCAAGGTAATTCATGTATATGTATATAAATGCTTGATGTAACGAATTCATCAAGAAAAATTCATTTAGATTCGGTAAAAATGAAAATTATGCTGCTATTATTATGCAGTATTTGTATAAATGGCATTGCACTATTACTTATAAGTAACATTGCGTGAGTGTATTCCTGTTTGCGAACGAATAAACTCCTATTATGTTATTATGTGTGAAAATAAGAATCGAAATTCTATCACTTGATATAGTTCTATAGCAATTATCTATTTTTGAACTTTTATTTTTGAAGTTATTGATACATTTTAAAATTAATCGGTAATTTGTTTTCTTCATCATCGTCAGAGGTGTTGTTTTGTAATAATGCAACGATATTATCCTGCTCGCAAATTATTCATACGCAAATAGTTGTTTATATTATTGTAACCTGATGTGTGTTTTTGAGATTTTGATTCCATATTCAGAGTAGACCAATTTATATATCTAATAATAAACTAATAAAGTCCTATTCTCATGATTTCAAAGCGAAAATAATGTATAGAAATTTTTTTTAGAATTTTTCATTGCAAGCGCGATTTTGACATAAATAATTATCATAAATAGATACGTCGACTTGAAATTATGAAATAGAATATTACAAACTATTGAAGGCATGTAATATAACTGTGCGTTGGTGACAGCGGAAAAAAGATTGATAATAAAAATATCTTACATACAATATGAAAAATTGATTTAAGTATCTTTGATAAATTCATCATAACATTTTCATAACAGTGTTCATAACATTGTTCAATCGAAAGAGAAAAAGAAAAAGAAAAAGAAAAGTAATAATACTTTACCATGCATCTCATTCAAATACTTTCAATAATTAATAGAATTTTCACATGATTCTTCCATTCATTCCACCGTGATAATTGTCAACTTGATTTGATTATTTCAATGTAAAATGTTTTGACACTAAGAAATATCTAGAAAAAAATTCTAATAAATGTTTTCGTTATCATACCAAACCGAGGTTAGATACGACATTAATTGATGTCGATTAATAATCGATTTAAATTAAAGACTCCATTCTTTTCTGACGTCTTTTGTAGATATATAGCGCCTTCAGTAGTTTGTTTCTTTTGTTTTTAAGATCCATATGCCTACTATTACTTACTAACTTAACTGATAAATCTATATTACATTATAAACTAGTGATTAATGTTATAAATTCAGTCCGTACCAAAGTATTTTTGCCCGAAGTGATTTGGAGCAACATTATGAATTTCCGATGTTAGAAATTTCATCTGCAACACATTTGTACAAAATGTTTTATATTTAAGATTTGAATGTATTCTTTATTTCAATTCCATTCAATGATTAGAATTTATTCATCTCAATTCTTCTCTTTTTGAAATTGATTATATCATATGAATGAATTTCGCGTCTTACCTTGGGAAAAGCAGTGACTAGAGTTTTGGCAGCTGGTGGTGTACAAAATAAGTTTGATAAGATTATATTTTCTTCTAATACATGATGTTCTTTTAAAACAGCGATAGCTTTTATAACAGTATTTCCCGTACCTGAAAAATTCAATAAAATATCAATCTTCACGATGATAACCAATGCTTCTCATACAGAATATAAAAAAACAAATTCGATTTCTACTCACTCATTATTGGATACATTAATAAAACTTTCCGCTCAGCTATATCATCAGGGAATTTGGCATATACAACCTTGGCTTCATGCGTATCTATATCACTTTCAACTAATATTTTTCCAATTCTTATACTGCGACAACAATCTCTCAGACCCTGAAAGTTAAGTGAGAAACAAAAAATTATTAAAATCTGGGCAGAAGTTTTTTTATTCCAAAAAGATGTTTTTCAAGGTAAAATGTTTGTTGATGATTTAATGAATATTTGATGAAGCAATTGAGATAGCGCGAGTTATAGAATATTCAATACTGTCCCATGTTTTTTTAGATGAACGAAAATAGTTGTGAACTGTATTTTAATTTGTTCTTATGAATGACCAAAACTATGGGATTTTGCGCAGTCTGAAATATCCATCTGAATTGTCATATGGTTTACGTCAATAATTTCTAGTTGATAGAGAATTCCTCCCCATAATTTTAATAATTTATGAGTATGTCTATTGGTACTAATATAATCATGAAATTAAATAACTATTTGGAATATTCTTTTATAGATGTTGATTGTCTTTTATTTGGAATTCGATTTTGGCTTTTATAATTGAGAAAACAACATTCTGTGAACTATTGAATGAGTCTAGTTCCAACGATGATAATATTTATAGTAAACACAGAAAGCATTGGATGATGAATTTCACATTAATAAAAGTCTCACAATGTACCGTCAACTTTCGTGGAATTCTGAACATCGAGGAACTTTACGGCTTCTACGACTGATAAAAATAATTACAATTGTATTCGATGTAAACCTTCATTCTGCTTCGAAATATATAAAGAAATATATTGTAACCAATAACAATTCTGGCTTATTCCAGTTGCAAAAAAGGAAAATCACCTTGAAAACAATCTTCAAGGCTAAAAATCCTTTCAAAAAATTAACACCAGCTACGACTACATAAATTTGTAGCGATAATTATGCACAAGAATTTATCCAATTAGACCTATTCATCCAACACTAACCCACAGTTGATTTCATTGTGTTTAGATAATGCTAAATGAAATATTTGTTCATGTAAGAGAAGTAATTCATAAATATATCAAATTTGTTCCAAATAAAATCAATCACTGAACATACAAAACAATTGATGAATTCGTCATTAAAAAACCCTTCTACAAGTATTCAAAACATTCTCTAAACTTGCAAATATTTACCTGCTCCATTGCTTCACCACTTCTAACTATCGACACACCACAATTTCCTTTTTGATATTTCAATCCTTTGTAACTTGCACCAGTCGGAGTGGTAATAACATACTTAGTAAATGGCAATTGATTCAAACTTTCCTCAATAACAAGCCGAATCTGAGAAAAAAAAATTTTTTCACACATCAATAATAAAACCAATAACATAGCACAGTATATAATTGAACTTTACATCGTAAATTGTTCAATATTGTTTACTCGACACCATTAACATGACTTTTCATAATTCAATTGAATTAAGTAAAAATATCTTACCAAACGATCGGCATAAAACTTAAAATCACTCCTCGATGTATTTCTGTAAAAATAAAAAAATAAAATAAATAATAAGTTATTATTAATAAATTTTTACAAGCCTATATATATCTAGATATAATTAATATCACATGCGACCGCGTGGACTGGTTCATATGCACTCACTTATCTCGCAATATTGTTTGTAATTCTTTCACTTGATCATTTGTTGCGAGTATTTTTAAATTCGACCCATATTCATCGATTGCATCGACATTATTATCACTAAGATGTTTTTTTATTGTAGTAGTTGTATCAGCAGCACCCATATTCCCGTAATTATTATATTTAAATTGGCTTATGCTGCCCTTTATACTTTCAACTTCTCGCTAATACACTTCCATAAGCCGGGCCACGAACCACTGCAAACCACGTTCTTCCTATCTTCATCCCCACCACTCGCAAAACACTAAATAATCGAACTCGAATAATTATTGCACGTGGAATCAGACTCGAAACAGCTGATTTGCGATAACTCGATCATAGATACTCAATTTGTGTGATATCGCAATCGATTAAATGTTTATCGAAAACTGGCAATCACTTTTGTGTCATTGGCACATTTCGACCAATCAGTGAACACTATTCAAAAATACGCGGCAAAATTTTATCATCATTATTCAATTATCACGATAACTTTTCAATCTTAGAACATTAACTAATAAGTTACGTAAGCTATGAAATTAACACAAAAAAAGAATATTAATTGGACATTATAATCATGTAAAATATTGCTTATAAAAATGAACTTTAATTTAATATGACGATTATCATAAGCAATGAATTAATTATATGGAGAGCACTAATGAAAATAATAATATCAGAAGTATATGAATAAAAAACGCCCACACACGTATCAGTATTTTTTTAAAGAGAAAAAAAAACCGTTAGCGCATGCGTATTACAAGACAAAGGTAAACTGCGACTGTATATGTAGGTATCATGTATACGTGATATACATAAAACTTTAATTATTCTTTATCTCTCAGCATAAAAAATCAGAGTAATCAACCTCAGTAATAATATATCTTTTCTGTGAGAATTATACATAACCTCAAATATCCTGAAAGTAACAAAAGCATAGGGCGATAGGGTACTACATAAATTTCTAACATAACCTCGAAAACACATCCAAAATGAATAGGCGGTAAATCCTATTCAAATTTATAGCTATATATATTTGATATATGTAGAACATACACACAAATAAGGAGTCATATTACATATATTGGTAAATGGCGCAATCAGAGTATTGAGAGCAATCAGATGTACGTTATGTTTGCCTATCTCATTTTCTTTTGCATCTCGCTTTATCTTTCCACTACTCTTCGTTGCGTGTGCCCGCCCCCTTAACTTTTTAGTTGGAACGATATAAAAGACAGTAGTGGATCACACATATACAGAGCACACACACGCAGAGAGACTGGAGAGTAGGCATCAAAGCAGTACAGTCTGGCAGAGTCGGCGTAGCTGGTTATAGGGGATAGGCACGTACGAGGCAGCGGACACATCGTATCAAGGGCTGGTACCTACAGGGTCCCCATCTGAATTAATTATTAATTTATTTATACGGGTTATACGGTCCAAAGAAACAATATGGTATAATTTAGCTCATACACCAATTCTCTAAATTATCACATTATACAATAAATATAATAAACAAATTATACACCGTATGCCGTACGCGGTTGGTATGCCGTATATACGGAATAGTTGTGCATCAAGTAGCATCATTGAATTTTGTACACGGGGTTAGCGCCTATATAAGTCGCTCAAAGATGACCATAATTGTCTTTCTCATCGACACCTCCGCCTCCATGAATCAGAGGGCTTATTTAGGAGGACGCCCGACACTGCTCGATGTTGCTAAAAGTGCGGTCGAAACATTTGTTAAGGTATGATAACAGTATTTTTTTTTTTACTGTTTGCCAATTGATAGAAGATCAGACGGAGTATATAACCTCAATTTCTTCATATTCGATGAAATGCAAAGTTTTGATGATGATGTGGGCTGTTTTCATATTTATGTTTAGTTATTTGTTTATGTATTTATTATTTTCTTTATATTTTTTTCAGGTGAGACAGAGGTCACCTGAGAGTCGTGGTGATAGATATATGCTCCTTACATTTGAAGATCCACCACAAAATATAAAAGCAGGATGGAAGGAAAATTTAGCGACATTTATGAATGAATTAAAGAATTTACAATGTGTTGGCTTGACAACATTGGGCGCAGCATTAAAACATGCGTTGGATTTATTGAATATGAATCGAATGCAATCAGGAATTGATACGTATGGGCAGGGTAGATGTCCTTTTTACCTGGAGCCCTCTGTCATTGTATTAATAACTGATGGTGGGAAGTATACTACTACAAGTGGTGTACATCAAGATGTACGTGTAATTGATGTTTAATAATTGTCATTGTTCATTGGCTTATTTACTATTATTTTTTGATTCTCCTTCTCACCATTGATTATCATAAATTTTATGTTACTTTGTGAAAATTATTTATTATTTATTTTTCTCGTTTTTTTTCTTTGTTATTCTCTAGTTCACATTGCCAATGCATTCGCCAATACCTGGCTCTGAACTCACCAAGGAACCTTTCAGATGGGACCAGAGATTGTTCTCCTTGGTCTTGAGGCTTTCAGGAACTCCAGCTGTTGACAGAGACACAGGTTTGGTAGCTAGCGATGCTTCACCCATTGACGCTATGTGCGAAGTCACTGCCGGTAAATAAATTCCAAGTGGAAAACATACAAAGAAAAAATAATACGGACCTAAATAATTTTGTGTTAATCATTTTTTCATGTTCCAGGGCGTTCTTATTGCATAACATCACATCGAATGATGATGCAGTGCATCGATTCATTAGTACAAAAAGTACAATCAGGTGTTGTGATAAATTTTGAAAAAATAGGTCCTGATCCACCGCCATTGCCCAATGAAATACTCCCACCGCAGCAACAACAGCAACAAATCCAGCAGCAACAGCAACAACCAATGCACCCACAGCCAATGATACATTCGGAAAATGATGAGGAAAATTCATCGATTTCAACAAACGGAGTGAGACCACAATACCTCCCAACACCAACAATTGTCGGTAACACTGCATGGCATTCGTGTCGCCGACTCATTTACGTTCCTAGATCCGCACAAAAAGGTTTTACCGTTGGTTTTTGGCCAATACCAGAGAGTTTTTGGCCTGATCTGACTGCAAGTACATTGCCACCACGTTCAGCGCATCCTAATGTTAAATTCACATGCATAAGTCATGAGCCAATGGTAATTGAAAATCTACCATTTGATAAATATGAACTTGAGCCAAGTCCATTAACGCAATATATTTTAGCGAGAAAACAACCAACAACATGTTGGCAAGTATTCGTACCGAATTCATATAAATCCAGTGAAGTTGGCCATCCATTTGGTTATCTGAAAGCAAGCACAAATTTAACGTGCGTCAATTTATTTGTTATGCCATACAATTATCCTGTATTACTGCCATTATTGGAGGAATTATTTAAAGTTCACAGATTAAAGCCAAGCAATGAATGGCGAACGCAATTTTCGAATTATCTAAGAACAATGCCGGCATATTATACTGCCTCATTGCGTCGAGCATTAACGAAGATGGGTGCACCCACACCATTAGCACAATCATTAATACCTGATTCAATGGATACGTCATTGTCGTATAGTGTTTTGAATTACTTGAAACGTTTGAAAAATCAAGCAAAAATTGAATTCGATCGATTATGCAATGAAGTTATATCAAAACAAGTTGCGAATGCTAATGCGAATAAATTATTGGCTAATGGAACTACGAATGCTGTGACAGAAGGTGTTAGAGTTATACCTAGAAGTCCATTGAAGAAAGATCTCGTGTCACATCCACTGTTACAAGACAAATTCACCGGTTTACGTGATCAATTGAATGAATTTGGTGGGTTTGTCGTTGGTCTTGTGAGAAATCAACAGCAACAACGTGGCGCACACGGTTATAGAAATGCATTTGATGTACCGCGCAAGAGTCTTCTAGATCAAGTTGTCAGGATGCGCGCTAATTTCTTACAACCTGGTTTAGTTCATACAAAATTATTGGACGATGATTATGTTCATTCGATGCCAGTTGCACAGATGGGAAATTACCAGGAATATCTCAAACGAATGCCCCCGCCATTGAGGGAAATCGAGAGTGTACCTGTGCGTCAACATATGTTTGGTAATCCATTCAAAATTGATAAACGAATGATGGTAGACGAGGCTGATATGGATATGGTCGGTGCGCCATCTTCATCGTCATCAAACTCATCCAATGTTACGAGCAATTCATCAATTCTAAATTCAAACTCAGTATCATCGAATATAACAAATTCGGGAGGTTCATCTCTTCCATCTGGAGTATTAGCTTTAACATTATCATCGGCGAAAGCGATGAAACGTTCGGCGGATAATAATAGTGGGAATGGTAATTTGAGTCCCATTGTCAGATTACCACCAAACAAAAGAAAACCAGGACCATTACCAAAGGATTTTGTCTTTCGTAGACCCACTTATACTTCACCAATTATTAAATCGCCTTCGCATTCGCCATTGCCATGGACACAGAATTTAGAACCAAAAAGTCCAACTTTACCTCCACCAGATATTGATATACCGCATTCACCACCACCGTCCCCATCGCCTTGTTCATCGCTTTTACCAACTCTACCACAACCTGTATCGCAATTGAATTCAGTAGCAGCTGTACCATTACCTAACATTTCGAATTCGATTATTTCGCCGAATTTACCCGACAAATTGACGAACGGATTATCGGATTCACCAATAATTCCCATTTATGAACCACCACCTATGGAAATAGAAAATGATTATGAACCACCGCCAATTGCTTCGCCGCCAATAATCCCGAATAATATTCAGTCATCGTTCAAACATGAAAAAATTGATGTTAAATTAGAGGCAAATGATGTCAATTATGATTTGACTGTTAATAACATCGAAAAAGTCGGTAAACACGAAGAAAAATTGAGCAATCATGTGGAGGATAAAATTGAAATGAAAATGGAAAAAGAATGTCCGTTAACGAAGAAAGAATTGGATGAAGTTAGACGACACAATTTGTCAATTAGGGAACTCGTACACAAAGAAGTGAGAAGAAGAGGGACGAGTAAGTAACTTTAATATCCGCCTGAGGTTATAAATCAATTTTCGATTGATCAATTGAAACTAATATAAATGCTTTGGTATTTTTTTTCACAGATTATGCCACGTTATTCTCGCACATTAATCAAATAAAAGGGACATTGGATATAAGAATCGCTTTTGTCAATGATATTGTGACAGAATCACTCCGATTTAAACGTCAAAACTTAGCAAAATTGCTCAGAGAATATCTTTGTTCACTTCAAGAGGATGGATGGATATCGCCGATCAATTGTAAAGTCAATCACAATGGTGCGACCAAAACGAGCTAAAAAAAATTTTATTGTGAATTTTTCAATGCATACATACATATGTTTATAGACATATATAATTCATATATGTTTACGTTCAAATGTGATTTTGTTACGAACGTGCGTAAAGAGAAGAAACAATTGTTAAAGAATGTTAGATATGTTTATAGCCTAATGCCACTCATCTTATTTTCGTTTATTTTTTTTTTTAAAGGGTAGAAGAACTTAAAATGAATTTATGAATCAGTGTTCACTTGGGTATATTGACAAAGGGTGAAAGTGAGTTGCAGTAGAAATTGGAAGGAGGAGAAAAGAGTAATTTGGAATAACGATGGACCAACATGAATAGCTAATGGTTTATTATGTCGATTTTAATTTTTTCGAATGGGTCAACGAGTCGACCCATAATTGGTTTATTGTTGTATTCAATTAATCATTAATTTCTTTTCAATTGTTCCAGACAAACTTTGTAATTGGATATTTGATCGTTATTCCGCGGTATTGAATTGTATTTTAGCAGGCATACAGTGAATTAAGATTTCTTCATCAGTTAAACATCACAAAGAAATATTAAACGACTGCGGGTTGCTTGTTTTGTGGAACATTGATCATTGTCATTGGCAAATTTGGGAATGATGAGTATTTTTGGTTTAAAAATCGTTAGTTTTCTCTCGTTTTCTTTTTTCTTTGATTGATATTGACATTCGTTTATTTTTTTAAATTGGTTGGAAAATTATTTTGGTGTTTATTTTCTTTCGCACCACAAGAAATGAGAATTATTTCTTGAAAAAAGAAAAACTTTAAGAAAACTAATTGTGAGTTCAAGTGCGATTCAATAAATTAATTACTAATGCTTATGAGAATTGTGAAACGACACAGAATAACATTACCTTACTTAGCAATTTGTAAATATGTATTTTTCACGAAATTTCAATAAGAAACATATATAATGATACTATATTCCTGTTCTGTACATACATATTAGTGTAAATAAATAGCAATTGTTATAAATGAAATAAATTTTTTTATAAACAATCAACAGCACGTTGTGTGAAGAATTTCCAGCCTGTTCTAGACAAAAGTCTCTTATATCAACATGTCTATTACTTATTGATTGTACAGCAGTTTTGATCTGAGTATATCAGGTCTTTCATCAAATAATAGTCACATTCCAAATTATCTTATCCTCAATCAAAGAGTGAGAACAGTGACAAGCTATAATATATTTTATGAATAAGTTACGTGTGAAAAAAAATTGTAATTCTGTGCATGTGTGGATGGTAACAGCGATTAGACCTTGATTGTCACTTCGGCGAGTACAAACCAGTTATTACTGGCAGATTAATGTTTCCCGCTTTTCATTCAAAGACCTCTACGATACATTGATGCCAACTATATGATATTCAAAAACTAAAATCGACGATAAATTACAAATGGCCTCTTTTCAAAATATGACATCTAATAACGATATGAATTAAAACTTCAATTGACCATATAAAATATCCAAATTCTGCTAAATGTTAGATTATGAATCAACCAACAATTTGAAGGTTATGTTCAATATCGATATAATAAAAAAAGATTCTGCATGCATAGCTCTTAGAACCAACACAACTGCAGTGTGTTCATGAATCCAAGGGAATAATAATAACAATCAATTATTCCCTCCCAATAACATCAATGCATAACCTATCCTTCATGTATGAGATAATTTTTACTATTTATACAATTTTGAAAGCGGAAAACATTGCAGAACACGTCCCACTTACATCCAATATCATTTATTCTTGATAAAAAATCCAAAGTGAGCAATTCTGGGATAAATCTAGGGATTTTCGTTTGATAAATTTCATCCTTGAGATAACTTTTTTACTTTTTTGGTTATGTTCATATTGTATATCTATATATACATATCATAGTCGTATCTTCAGTAACAAAATGGCCGCAGTTTAGTCTTCAGTGATACGACTCTCTTTACTGTTTGCCAAAAAGCTACATCGGAGTAGTAAATTGTTGTTTAATTGAAACCGTGATAATATCTAAACTGTTCGGATATCAAACGGGTCAAGTGTTTGATTTTACGAAATATTAGCTGTAAATCTGGTAAGAGAATTCAATTATTCCTTTTTTTTCCTTCATAACGGTTATAGTCATCTCTTTCTCTTTCAACTTATTCCTTTGCCGTCCCCATTTCTTCTCACAATATTATTTTTATAGAGTTAACTTCATTATCTGTAGGACAATTCACATTTATGGAATGTTATCCAATTATTTTATTGACAATTATTAATTGTCATTCATTTTTTTTCAGGGCGTGTATAACAATGTGAGATAACATTTTTCAACACTGATGTGTCTTTACCAATAATAAATTTGTTCATTTGTCTGTATTAATTTTATCAGTTCAATTGTTCTTATTCTATTTCTTTCATTTTACATTTGTCTCCTATTTTTTTTTTGCAGGTAAATTTTGTCACGGAATTTCATATGATGTTGCGGCATCAGCATCACTCTATGCAAAATCAACTCAGAGATCAGAACAGGTTAGATTTGTATCTGTATGAATCCATAGTTCAGATTCAAACAAATAAGTAGTTATTGTACTGAACAGTTTGTGTAATCTGGAGGAGAAAAATCAAAAGAGATATGAGATTGATAATATAAGTGTATTTG
The DNA here is from genome assembly GCA_030523085.1 of Meteorus colon. NCBI lineage: Eukaryota > Metazoa > Arthropoda > Insecta > Hymenoptera > Braconidae > Meteorus > Meteorus colon. The sequence continues at coordinate 8,253 of JAPYZH010000669.1, read as the reverse complement.
AACAAGTGTTCAACTGATGATCATTATTAGTTTTTTTTACGGGATAATACAACCGAAGAAGAGATGTTGGAGTGATTTATAGAATCTTTTTCTGAGAAAATCGCACACACGCTCGGAAGTTTCAACATAAATATATATATATGTATACTTTACTGTATCAAAATAGTGAGGAAGTTTGATTCTAATGATTCTTGTTAGTTATTTTTCTGATAAAGTTTTCCACTGTTGTGAACTTAGGCGGCTGCTGTCAGACACTCGATAATGATTTTTTTTTGATTCAGAATTGTTTATCCAATTTTTTTTGCAATAGTCGATGGAGTTGATGTTATGAAATAATTATTGCCTGTAAAATCAATTCAGTACTGAGGATGAGAAAAAAAAAACCTCTGGAATATTCTAATAATTATAAAATTGAGTGCAGTTGCAATCATGATGATTCTGAAAGGAATGAGATAATTGATTTCAGATAAACGCGGACATTGTAAAGTGTCACATAAGTCATGCAAGAACTGTAAATAGCAGAGAAGTTCGTAGCTTTTACAATTGATTAGAATCAACAGAAATAGCCGTTCTAAGAATAAAAAACTTGATTGATTGAAACTGCATAAACTGACTTAATAATTACGTAAGAAAAATATATAAAGAAATCATATTTATATTTACAGAATGGCTGGACCGACGCGTCAGATGACACAAGCTAATATGATGCCACCACATCAACCACAACCACACATACACTTACATCGCGGTATGCATGCACCACCTCATCAACAAATAATATCGCTTGCTGGCCACCAGCCTATGCATCCACATATCCAACATTCCGGGCCACCAAGGCAACCCCTTCTTATAGGAACAAGTGCACAAAATCCAAACGGTAGGTGTTCTCCTTTGCCTTGATTATAAAACATTTTCCCAATATATCACGCTCCTTCCATACATTCTATATCTCCAATTAGATATCAGGAATTATTATCGGCATGGCGCGTCAATTAGATTTATCAGTTAGGTCATTCGGAGGTTCTTCAATTTATTTTACGGTATCCGCTTTTGTATAGTTGCTGTAGTTTTTCATTTCTACATCATGTTGAGCACGCAATTTCTTCTATTTTACTGACTTTCAATCATTCAAAATAGTTTCTCGATGTTTCCAGTTTTTTTTTTTTCATGAATGCACTTGCTGTGTGAAAATAATATATATGATGAGTTAATTATGTACTGTGAATGGAATTCAATTAGCGAACGAACCGGTTATGGATAACAGAGAATGGTGGGAATTTTCGAGTTTTCAATATCTACACTTCAATTATTTTTAATTTTGTTAGGATCTTGACGCGATATAACTCTGGTGTATTGGTTACTGCTAAATGGCGTGGAAGCTAAAAAAAATTGTCATCCCTCAGTCTAACTGCATTGTAGTGATTGACTATTAGGATCAACAGGATGCATCGGAGGTCGGTTCATCATTAATTAAATATGAGAAAAATAATTCCATTTTCTCTTTCCACATATACTGGTTATAAGAGACCGGAATGGAATAGGAAATTGATCTCTGTATTTGTCAGACAGGAATATATTCAAGTATCTATGAACAATTCTTGATTAAACTGATGTGAATCCATTCCAATTAGACCCGAGACTTGTCGATGCATCAAATGAATCGTATTTGTTCCATCTCATATGGAAGCTTCGAATATATTAATTGAATATGGCTTTTTATGTCATTTTATCAATTGATCATTTGTGGATGTCCTAATATTAACTATTGAAAGAGTGTTTCTGCTTTGCGCTTGTGTTTAGTGTTATATGATATTTGGTTGCTTAGGTCATTAGAAGTTTTGCTAATCTCGATCAATAAATACTCGAACCTTCCTCCTCATACATACCAATAAAAATGATTTAATATTGAAAAATGCAAAAATGCAATATGATATTATTGTGTGCTTAGGCACTATGGTAAGCATCGGCGTGAACAGACATTCGGACGTCGCAGTACCTGTAACTCTTCAAAGTCAGACAGTCGTACAATACCAATACCAAGGCAATGTTCATCAGCAGCCACAACCACCGCCACAGCAACAGCAACAACAACAGCAACAACAGCAAAAACATCAACAACAACAATCCGACCAATCTACAGCTAATGATAAAAGTAAATCATCAAGCCGCGATGGCAGTAGAGAATCCAGAAATTGTAGTCCATCGAATCAAAATCACGACAGTTTAAATAATTCTAATTTGGCAAACATGAAAGAGAAAACACCGATGTGTTTGGTAAATGAATTAGCTCGATTCAATAAAATTCAACATCAATATCGATTGACGAATGAGCAGGGACCGGCGCATAAAAAGAGGTTCACGGTGACATTAAAATTAGGTGAAGAAGAGTACGTTGCCGATGGTCCAAGTATAAAAAAAGCCCAACACAGTGCAGCAACTGAAGCATTAACAAAAACATTGTATATACAACCGCCACCGAAACCACGTGCGATGCGTATGAGTCATGGTGGTAAATGTCCGAGTGGTACGGGTAATTACACAAGTCATTTACCACCTACTGTCGAATTAAATGCATTAGCAATGAAACGTGGTGAACCGACAGTCTACACATCAAAGCACGCACCGCCTCCCAATCCACAGCCATTCGTTGGACACGATTTCAACAATATACCTGATCACTTACGCATGTTCAATCCACATTACACTCGCAGTATGAGTCGTTTCTACCATACAAAACCCGACGGGCTTTATGTTGTTACATTGAAAGTGGGTGAACGTGAATTTATTGGACAGGGCGTTACTGGTCAAGCGGCACGACATGACGCAGCGAGCCGTGCATTGGAACAGATTCGACAACTTCCATTACCTGAAGAGACAACACAAACAACAAATAATGAAAATGGGACAACAACAGGAATGGAGGATCCAAATGCAGAATTAAAAAGTCCTGTGTCATTAGTTCATGAAACAGCTTTGAAACGTGGATTATCAGTGAACTTTGAAGTTGTATCTGAAACTGGTAAACCACATATTCGTACGTTTACAACTAAATGTATTGTAGGCGAAACAATTACGCTTGGTGAAGGTTCGTCAAAGAAAGTGTCGAAAAAACGTGCCGCTGAACTTATGTTAGATGAATTAAAGAGACTCCCACCGTTGCCTGCAACAGTACAATGTCAATCGTTACGATTGAAACGTAAACCGCCAGCTACAAAAAAAAAGTCACGGAATTTAATTAAAGATTATCAGGAGCCGCGATCGGATGCGGATATGGCTGATGAAGTTAATCCAATTTCGCGTTTAGTTCAAATACAACAGTCAAAAAAAGAGAGGGAGCCTGTTTATACACTAATTGAAGAAAAAGGTGCACCACGACGTCGTGAGTTTTTAATGGAAGTGTCGATAGGTCAACATACTGCACAGGGAATTGGACCAAATAAAAAACTTGGTAAACGTGCTGCCGCCGAAGCTCTTCTTACACAGCTCGGTTATACGAAGCCACAAGCACAGCCGACGAAACCATCAATTAAATCATCAACAAATGATAATGAGACATCTAATACGGAATGTAAACCAAGAAAAGTTACTTTCCTTGAAGATGATAAACAACAACATCAAAATGAAAATCAAACTCATTCGTCAGTTGGAGGTGAATATTTTTCCAGCATTCGAATCTTAATTCGAGTAATATTTATGATTTGAATTATTTACTTAATGAAGCAAAAATGATTTTTCATCAGGCACAATTGGACGTCAATTAGTACCGGGGTTATTACTAGTCGATGGTGGACAGGATAATAAAATAAATAGTGGACCAAGTGTGCAGACAGTGGCTGAAGAATTACGAGAGCAACAACAGAGAAGTCCATCGGGTATTTCACCAAAAGAACAGTTGAAATATCTCGCACAGCTTCTGAACTTTGAAGTAGAATTCAGTGATTTTCCAAAGGTACGTTCTGAACGAATCATTTCTTAGAATTATTTCATATAAAAAATATACTTGAATAATGAATATGACATTTTTATGTTAAACAAGAAAGTGATTGGAAATATTTACATGCAATTATTTAATATGGTAGAATTTTCAGGGTGTGTACAAAGAATATTTGTCACTTGTGTCATTGAGTACCGATCCACCACAAGTTTGTCATGGTCATGGACCAACAACCAGTGCAAGTAGAGACCAAGCAGCATTAACAGCACTTCGCACGCTAAGTAAACTTGGACTCGATAGTGTGACAAATACGCAGAAAAAAGATAAACCAACGTCAGCCGATCATGCAAATAATCAAGCGAAGAATAATATTCTCAATCAAGTGATCGATAAGTAATAATATTAATTACTTTGAGAGAAAATAATAGGAGGGATTTAAATCATGCCCGGCGATTTTTAATTCCTCCTGTATGAATTAATGAATCGACGTTGAAGTGTTTTTGTTATTTTTATGTTTTCACTTTTTTTAATCAAATTTCTTTCGTCGCTATGGTATATAGGGGCGAGCAAATAGCCGGATAACCATTGCTTGAAACTATATTGCCGCATAGCATCTTGTTTTACTCGCAGTATTATTGCCCTTGCGGAATACACTATTTAAAAAAAAATCTAATTTGCTTTAAATGTGATGAATAAATTGAAGAAATAAATGTAATGACGCATTGGACAACTTAGAGTCGAAATAGAAATATCTGTTTATCGCTTTGTTTTTTCCCATTTTTGCAGTTTGATGGGTCTTCCGCTAGGGCAAATCGAACACAATGAATCTGCAGTTGGAAATTTTCGACTATTATCTATTTAATTTATCAAACACGATCGAAGTATAGTGATAATTCTGAGACAAAATTGCGGCCATGTCTCTTTAAAAAATTTTCGATCACTCTTATTCAACTTTTATTGTGTTAATTCTTTCCCCAATTTAATTCCTCCCGTTATCTTCTCTAGTTTGTCCAAACTTTATTTTTGATAAAATCAACGAAGTTTAACAAGGAGAGAAGAAAAAAAGAAAATAATCGATCAATAATTGATTTGAGAAATCATCGATGGAACTTGAAATGTAATTTTTATATCCATCATTAACGATATGTTTTTTCTTTTTTTTTCTTTTTTTTTATAATTGTTTTGTTTTCTGTCGCCTTCAAATTTATAACTTTTAATTATGTGTTATTCGAATGTTATACAGCCGTGATTCCAATCGATTCCAATTGATTCGTTATTTTTTATCAATATTAAAAGAGAAGAGGTGAAAATAATGCAGAGAAAATTCTCTCGTATGGAATTTTTTTCTGGACAATATTTTACAGTTTAGAAAATGAATAAAAAATCCGTTGCCTTGCGATTAATACATAATTAAAACTGAATTTTGTCATTCAATCTTGAAGCAACGTCAATATAACAAACTGTAATGTATTGTCTTTTAGAGTGATTGTAACAATTTGTGATTGATAATTGTAAATCTTTTTTTTTTGTGAGGAAGCACTGTTAGACGTTACAATGGGGGATAATGAATGCTGAAAAAAAACACAGTATTTTTTTCTATGTACAATTTTATTTGCCTATTGATCGTTGATGAATTGATGAGTGTTTCAACGCATTGCGTTTTTATATCCCCTCCCTCCCTTCCCCCATATTTTTTTCCTTCCATTATGCAATTGCAATTTTTAAATTCAAAGAAAATTCTCAAACTTAATCAATCTTACTATCATTGGTATAAACATAATAAATTAATTGAAAAAAGAAAAAGAGTATAATTGACATTTGTGAAGTCTTTTCAAGTTCCTTTTTTAATTCCTAATCCTCTAGAATTAATTTTCCGATTTCGTCCATGTTAAGTTTGAGATTAATGAACTGTCGAGTGCTTTAAGTGCGACGTAATACGCCCCAGGCCATGCGGGTAAATCCATTAGAGCCAAAAGGTGACAGTCACCACAAGAATTTTGTTTACGTGAAGTTGTTATGAACGTAATTGAATGCCGCTGTATAGAAAGTAATGATGTAACCACTTATATCTATACATATGTACAAAGTACCCAAAAATTTTGGGATCTTATAGTCTTATCTGTGGCGTCGTCCGAAACGGATCGTTGACCGATATATTGCGTGAAAGAAGTAACAAACTTCAAAAGTTATCTTTTATTTTTCTGTCAATACGTAAATGGCTTCAGAAAATTATTCAGATTTGCAAAGAGCAGGGTGTAAGTGCCAATTGGAAAATTCCTGTAGGCAATGTCTTGATTGTGCTGGTGGAAAAATTACGGACAGCTATCACAGGGATGATCCAACACGTCCACCAGGTTCTCGAAAACTTTTTTCAAGATTTGTAAGGAACGGCTACGACAATTGGCGTGTGATGAGTCCAATACATATCCAAAATTTTCTGAATATTTCTTGGAAGGAACGTGGGATCAATTTAACAAATATGATTTGACAAGACTGATATACTTTTTAGTATTATGTCTCTTTTAACCAGATGGACGACTGATCCTTGTGAGAAATATTTTTTAATTTTACATTATTGGAAGATAATGATGTAGGACTTGTAGAATACATGGACAATTATCGTGTCGACGAGGAAGCTGTACAATTATTCAACACAAGAGATGTTATAAGGAAGTGAAGAAATGACATTACCATATATATCATTTGTCTTTTAATAAAGAAAATATCAGGAAGATTAAGAATTTTACATTATTTATATATCATCAAGAACAATAGAGTTAACAAGGATTGTTTGAAAGTTACCACCAAGGAAAATAGAATACTCATCTTCACTGTTGTGTATATAAATATTGGAAACTCTTGTGATGTCTCATTGGAAAAGTTTTGCACCATAACTTTAGGACCATCCAATTCAGAGTAAATGAAAATGATAAACAGAACAATTATAAATGATTTTATTTTGTATCAAAATCAACAAGAAATTTAAATAAGTGACAATAAAATAATTCCAGATTCCTCTGTTATTTCTCGTGTCAATTTGAAGTTAGTATAATCCTATTATCCCCTAATAATAGAAACGTTATAATACTGATGAAGGGGGATGAATAAATTGGTTCTCACTTGCCTCTCTGATTTTCGTTAGGGTTCTTTGCTCATATTTGATTAAATTGTCGGACAGGTCTTCTTGAACGGAAGTGAGAAAGCAAACAAAACTAATTTTTCATGGTAGAATGATGTTGAACTGTTATAATAAAATTACACACTGGAATTGTGTCAGTAAATGTAAAAGATGGAGAAGATAAACTTTTGCATTCGTCTTGATAATTTAATCTAGTATCAAAAATTATTTTATCGAATTTAATGCATTGACTAAACGTTTACACTTGACCTTCATTATATTTTTTCATTGTGCATTCCAATACGATGAACATCAGTGATTGAGATTCCTATCAGCATTATCAGAGTTGGCGTTCATCAAGTATTAATTGCTCCAGGGGTTGGTCTGTAGTAACTGCATTGAAGTAAATATAACTTCGAAGATTGAAGAATTAGAAAAACTGTAGATAAATTTATCCACAGATAACGTATCATACTAAATAAAAATCGCCAGAATTGTATTTTTAATTCTATTTTTATTGAAAAAACGTCAAAGTTTTTGAAGAATTCCTGAAGGCATTTTTGTTATTTCACCAAACAAATTCTCTCGCAATTTCACATCAGATTTTAATACATTTATTAATATATCAGAGTGCATGAGAATCCATAACAAGAAAACACATTTATTGAATCGATTGATTAATAGAAAATAAGTAAGGAAAAAAACTATTGACAAATATTCAAAAAATGGCTTAGCATCTCTTGCTCTTTCACCATTTAACCAGAGAATTTCTGTATCATATCTGTCATAGTCCAGGCTGATCAAATAATTTGCTACTACGCTGCAGACAAATAGATGGAAAGTTATCAACCATGTTCGTGTCCGATATTCATCATGAAGGAAATAAGATTTTTGCCACAATGCTCGAAGTATCAACGCGAACCAATAGTAAGTTGCTTCATGCTGAGTATAATCCAATTCGTCTTCACCCTGAAATTATAAAAAATGCACAGATGAATTTAATTAAATTCACATAATAACATATGGTGAAATGAGATATTTACCACTAATTTTGTAACACCATATCGACTATAAAAAACTGTGAACCACGTGCAAATTAATCTCCCCTTCTGTTCATCATCATTATCAGTCTCCATCCACATTGCAAACCATAAACTCACGAACTGAAAATGAGTTGGAGAAAATAATGGATACATATAAA
>JAPYZH010000668.1:0-38979 GCA_030523085.1 Meteorus colon | reverse complement strand
ATAAAGTCGTCAAGTTTTTCAGGAAAAATCACTCGCGCTTCGCGCTCGTGATTTTTTAACCTGAAAAACTTGACTCCTTCATTTGTTTGCAACGAACCTGTCGGGAAATACCCGATAATTTTGAAGCTCTTGTGGTATTATAAGTGAATATTCAATGAATTAAACAAATGAATTAAAAGAGTTTCAATTTTTTATAATTGAACGTGGAAAAATATTGTTTTGTCATTCCTACTTTCCTTCTGTATAAAAACATAAACAAACAGAACATTTAAATAAATAAACATTAGTTAACTAATTAAATAATATCAATATGAAACTTTTTTATATTGCCTAGAACTTTTGTCATAGTCACAACTCTTCAACTTTGTAAAACCATAAAATTAAATAATATTCTCGCTCTAATAAATTATAAATGTTTAATAACTTTCAAACAATTCTCATACTCACGTTAACATAATTTATTCATTAACGTATTTATCATTATTAATACAGTGAACAAAATTTATAAATTCAGGTGATGAAAGAATCTCTAAAAATTCCAATTCAAAATCATTACAAACATGAAAATATTTCAACTATAATTTTCCCCATTTTTCTTAGCAAATGAACAAACAAATTTATAAAACACACAAAATAATTAATTGATTAAATAACACAAAATAAATACCAAATGTGTAAAATATCAACCACAATTTTTCTCACATTTCATACTTTTCACATCTGTACATGAAACCTACAAAATAAATTACAATATCACAAGCAGAACAATATTGAAAACTAAATTCTCACTGAATATCTCCACATTTTATTCTACAATATTTTATCCATCCACCCGTTTATTATTGTTAATAAAACCAAATATAATTCGTATTCATATTTATTCAGATATTCAAATAAAAAAACAATACAACACAATTTCCAATAAATAAGTTGAGTGCAATTAAAAAGATTTCAATCAACAAATTGATATCAATACTTAAATGAATAAAAAACAAATAAAGAAAAACAAAAAGTAATGAAAAAAATTGTTGAAAGAATTCAAATAACAAATATTTAATTTCCCTTAACAATTCTTACAGTTTATAAATATTTTAATCATCCCCCTATCATAAAAACTACCTCAAAAAACTCAATATAATAAACATAAACGATATTAATTAATTACAAATTGATATTTATTTATTAAAATAAATTAAACAAATTGTGTGAGAGAAAAAGCGAAATTGCAAAGATTAAATGCGGAATGAAAGAAAGATAAAAATACGGAAGAGCAATGAACAGTGAGAAAGATGGTGAAAGAGGGGTGAAATGGTCCAGAGTACGGGGTGTGTAGCATTGACGCGCATGCGCATGAGAATATGACTGCTGCACCACGGCGGATGGTTCAATGTTACGACAGGCCATTGACCCTCCCCCGTGAGAATATTCACCATCTCGCGCGTATACGCGAGTTTATAAGGGTTGGTAATAGTAGATACAGCCCTGGATGGTGCATCCATAGCGTAGCAACCCCTCCGTTACAACACCACTCACTCGCCAGGGCTCACAAATGTATATGAACGTCTATGTAAAACTCACACAACGTTATCAATGCGGACAAGAATGAAAAGAGCATGCAGGCACGTAACAATTCACATTTTCACCCTCTTCATTCTCTTCATTCTCTTCCTCTACTTTTCTCACTCTTTCACACTGTCTTATATTTATATATATTATTTCAAACCCTGGCTGAACTCGCCCGGGATATCTATCCTCTTATAAATTACCCGGGACATGCGGCGTCTCAATGGCTGGCTTTTTATTATTTTATTTTATTCACTTTGTCTTTTGTCATAAATAATTATATTTTTTATGTGTATATCTATAGATTTTTTTTACATCTTATTTTGTTTGTTCTTTTCTCTCCCCTCATTACTAATTGAATATTTAATTGAATGTTTGTATTTTTTTAGAATTTTGTTTGTGTGTTTTGTTATCTGGAAATTTGTTTTCAGATTTGTTTCTTTATTTAGGATTTTTAATTTATATCAATTTTTAATTTTAGTTGATATTTGGGTTTGTTTCATTTTTTCATTTAGAAATTTTTCATTTAGGTTTTTATTAATATTTTGTTGTGTTTAATTGACGATTATTGTTAAGGGTGTTTTATTAAAATGGAGTCATGAAAAATGATAGAATTGAAATGAATAAAGAAACAGGAAAAATTAATTCTTTGCATTTTTCTTTTTGTTTTTTTAATTCATTATTGTTTGAAGTATTAGAAATTATTTATTATTATTTTGTTGTGTTTAATTGACGATTATTGTTAAGGGTATTTTATCAAAATGGAGTCATTGAAGATGATAGAATTAAAATGAATGAAGAAATAAGAAAAATTAATTCTCTGCATTTTTCTTTTTGTTTTTTTAATTCATTATTGTTTGAAATATTTGACATTATTTATTTTATTTACACTGAGATGGGTAGTTTTTTTTTATGTAATTTGAAGTCGTATAATGACGTCGGATACACAAGAGAAATTTTGTATTTACATCATATTTCATTATTGAGACTTTGACGTGATTCTATGTATACATATTTGTTCGTATATAGATATGTATCTATGGGATTAACGAGCTATCGTACACCCACATGGATATAATGGAGTTTCAAAGCAGCGAATCTGAGGGTGAGAATGGGTAGAAGGGAGTTTTGATTTAGGATTAATTAATATCACTACCATATACAGGGTGTTGAACTCAGGTAATAATATCAGGTAATATTTCAATACATCACTAATTAAATGAATTATTAATAACTATTCTCAAATATTCTATATCTATATATAAATTCGAAAATTGATTTAACAATATCTACAGTTACGTAAAGGATATTGAACTAGTGGGATTATTTTTTTTCCACTGTAAATTCGGATTTAAATTCGTTATTTTAAAAAAATGATTTTTTTTAGTTTCAACAATTTTTGTAATTCATTTGGAACAATTCTCGGCAGTTTTTAAATTTTTTTATAAAATATCTTACTATAGTTTATACTAAATGTACAGTTAATATTAAATTTAATAAATTATTGTTGCAAGTTTGGAAAAAAAAAAAAGAATGAATTTAATTTATGGCAAAAGATAAAATAGCAGAAAATTTTTATTTCAATTCTGAATATATTTTTTTGTTATAAACAATAATTTATACTAAAGAGAAGAATAAATAAAAAATCAATAACCAATTTCAAATACTTTTTCGCAATTCTCGTGGATTATTAACAAAAATAATCTGAAGAATAAAGAAATTAATTAATTGATAAAATAAATGTTAGGAGAAAAATTCTTTATTATTTCTCATTCTTTGTGTACTTAACCAATAAAAATCACACGATTATTTACACTTCCTCCCTTCATTCTATATTTATTCCAATCCAAACTCATTTATAGGAAGTGAAGAAATGAGGAAATACAATTTGGAATATTATCAAACACGACTATTGATTTGTAACAGACTATTTGAGTGTTGGTTTAATAGAAAGTTCCATGTATTTATGTACAGACAGACATGAGGTATCAGAGGGTGAATTTTCGAGACTGGGAATTGACTTGGCGGTTGGGTCGATTCTGTTATGCTAATTCGTCAACCGTCGTTACGTACATATATATACAATTCGTATACACGTATTTATGTATATGCATTTACTGAGTCAATTGAATCGACGAATTATTCTTCTCAGGACTGACAGTCACGTTGCAAATAATCTGCATTCTTTTTGTTATCCATTTATTCATTTACTTATTATATATTTTTATATAGTTAAATATGTAAAAATGATTTGTTTATTATTATTGTCTATTATGAAATATAAAAATGATAATAATAAACAATTAATTGCAACCATAACAAATTTATGTTTATATTGAATATTATTTTTGCTCTATTTATTTTTCTATTGTAATATTCATTTGTTTATTTTATTTTGTATTGTTCTATTGTGCTATTGAGAGGTCTTGGGGCGAATTCATTTATATTCAGTTTCGTTTATTTGTTCATTTGAATTTTATTCATATAATGTATTGACTTGGGAATTGTTTTTTTTTATTATTATTCAATTTGAGGTAAATGTTTGCAATGTAGAATGTTTAATGTAGTGGAATTTGTGTTGAATTTCGTTTGTGAATATTCATAATGATATATATTTATTATTTGTTTGCATTATTTTGATGAATTTTATGAAAAAGGATTTGAAGAGTTTCAATTTGTGTTTATAATTTTTTGATTATTTTTTCGGGGAGAGATTATTTATAAGGGATGTTTTTGTATTGTTGATGTGATACTGAGGTGAATGGCAGGATGATGAACCCGGAAATATTGGACTCGTGAATTTTTCTTTTCCAAAGAATTTTCGGTGGGTGAAAGAATAAATGAGAAATTGAGAAGTTTTGTTATTTGTTGAGGGAGAATTTTTCCACTGGTTTTTTTGGTTTTCTTGTGAAACTTTGAGGTAGAACAAAAATTCGTTTCTATGGTGACAATGATAACAAGGAAGTGAGCAACCTTAAGGAGATAACAATTGACAAAAGAATAAAGAAAAATATTTCATTGTGATATTATTTTTGTTTGGATTATCGTTTGCAAAGGAGAAAAACAAAAGAATTTTTTGTGGAAATAATTCAAGATGATTTTTAATGTGTTTTTCATTAGCTTTATTCAACAAACTTTGTCATTATTAAATAAATAAAACAATAATTCACCAATTATTAGAATAAAAACTACATAAAATATTACAAGAATCCAAAACAATAATTTGCAATTTCAAATAGAAAATCAAATAGAAAATCAAATAGAAAAGCAAATTGCTGCAAGAAAAATAGGAAAAAAAAAAGAAATGAAGATGAAATGAACATGGTTAATGATAATGACAGCAATTTCGAACAATCTAGAACAAGAATCAAGTCAATTGGGGTAGTTGTAGTAACATTATCAAGTCTGGAGTTTTTTTAGTGTTTCACCAATCTTAGGAAGATGTTTTAGTCGTCTAAAATAAAGAACAAAACAAAATGTTATTGCTATATACATAAAAAAAATACACACATCTCCATTGCTGAAGGTTCAACAGTTAGTAATTGATATTGACATCGAAAAAAAAATTATTTATTCAAGATTATATAGTTATACATTTAAGTTGAATTGTAGAAATTGTTAGAGTTGATCTCCAACGTTGACATTTAGAAATAACTCACAGACAATCTGTGGTTACAATTTTTTTTCGTGACATTTTCTTCAATGTTTATCTTATACCCATATGAATTTTATCATGTGATTGATATGGGTATAACAATTTTATTGAACAGAAGTTCACTGTTGTCACAACATTCTTTCTACTGAATTTGTTGAGTCAATCGATAACAAATCCAATTTTATCACAATCTATAATGAATTGTCTTGACATTTTTTTTCACAACTGTATAAAAATACAAATTTTACATATTATCAATAGAATATTTCCTACACAGACGTTGAAAAACAGTTTAGCTAGCTAAAACTATCTCCTCAACTCTAATTATTATCAAAGTTAGAACATAGTTCAATCAACTCCAACTCTCACACTGAAACTCCCGAAATTTCATCCAATATTCAAACTCACACAACTCTCCAGTCAACAATCAAAACCCCTACAAATATACTCTCATTTTGTGCGCAAAAATCCACTCTATAAGATGGACATTACAAAAAAATTCCAAATATAAATTTCCCTTTCCTACTCCTATTAATCCATCAACAATTTAAATATCGCCAATTTCACAGCTCACAAAGAAACATCATTTCATCAAACATTCATAAATTAATTGGTAACATAATTTTTTTTTTTAAGTATATTTAACAATCCTACATCATCAATGATGAATTGAGCAATTAGACTGTAATGGATATATAACGAATATGAAGCGAATATCAATGAGAATACTCACAGATACATAGAGAGTAAATGCGGGTTTTATATACCCTCACTAACTCATGCTCGCTCGTTTGCTCGTTGGTGCAGGTTGCAATGCAACGTTGCACGCGCATCTCCTCTTCCAACACGGCGGGCGACGCGGACGTCGACGTGTAGCAGGGGGTGGAGCAGGGGTGGATGCTGCAGGATCAATAACACGGAAAAGGGAGAAACCGAGGGAGCGGCACGCATGCGAGCGAGGCCAAACCAGTATATACATATACATTATTATAGTGTTTTGCCAGAGAAGGGAAGAAAAGAGGATAATGGAGGTGGAAGCACAAGAGGAAGAGCTTTCGATATATATATAGACATTGAAGGTACTTGTACATCTACAGGGTTGTATTTAATATTATGTATTCCAAACCATTTTCAATCATGAATATAACGAATAATTTTTATTCATTTAAATATTCATTTGTTTATCTATTTATTCATATTTTTTTATTATTTATTTTTAATGTATTGTTATGATTTGATTGTAAATTGTTATTTTAAATTTGCGAACCCACTTTTGGGGATGAATTTTTATTTAGAATGATAAATGTTGGATGATGGGCTGGTGGAATATAACACATGAGGGAACGTAGAGTAAGATGGTTTCTCTGACATTTTGACGTTTCAATCATGTTCACGACTATGAAGTGCTTCTGAGATGTAGGGTTATGTATATAGAATTGTAGAGCAGATTTTGAGGAAGAGAATAAGAGTATATATGTATATGTTATGGTGATTTGATGGGAAGTTATGAATATTTGAAATGTTTGATGATTTTTTGGGGTTGTTGAATTTGATGAGAAAATTGTTTGATGGATATTATCAGGTGTTTGTATATAACGGCCAATTACTGATGCGCATTATCGGGACAGGTTGCTTTTGTGCAATTAGTTCATCAACGTCATTATCACGGTGTGGTGTATGGTGTTTGTGGAGAATGTATAGTTGAGTTTATTGGAGATGTGTCAATAGATTTTGATAATAAGTTTCGTGTTTTTTGTTTTGAGATGAATAATTTCCTGGGTTATGAAAATTAATTTTTTGGAAAAAATTTATAGAATTATTTTTGTAGTTTTGTCATTTTTAATACTGGTTTATGGTGTTTTTTTTTCATTAGATTTTTTTTACTAATGTGGTGGTTTTTGGTTGAATATTTATGAGACATTTGTGAAATGAAATTTATGGGTTTTGATAATTAATAAAATTGAAATTGAGCAATGAAAATGAGGAAATAAATAATATTGAGGCTGGTGATATGAAAACGAAAATGTAAGGCCCAAAAATAATTGCAAAATAGCAATATTGAAAAATTTAATAAGACAATTAATTTTTCAAATCACTGAAAACAACAAAACATTGAATTAATTCGTAACACAAAATTTTCCAGACAATTTTAAATAAGGCCCAAAATATTCTGCAAGCTCTACTAAAATCCTTCCACATTCGCAAACTTCCCCATCAACATTATTATTTCAACCCCCAATAAAACGATCCCAAAAAAACCAAATTTTCCATAAGGCCCAAAAAATCTTATCCAATCTAAAAACACCTACAAAATACCAACTAAATAAAAACACAATAAAAATTCCATTAACATTGTAATAAAATAAACAACCCTCAGTAAAAAAAAAAGAGCTTTCAAATACTTCCTATAAAATAAAATAGAATTACTGTAAAAAACAAATAAAAAAATGTGTAAATGAAGAAATAATAAGATAAAGGCTGAGAGAAATTAGAAAATATAAGGCCCGAAATAGTGTAAGATTCAGTGGAATGACCCTATATATTAACATAGAGTGATACGCACATATAGATATATTATACCGCATGCTAACGGCGCGTTCTGATATCGGGGGTGCAAATCTCTCTGTCTGGTCTGGAAGTGGCAGTGTCACCATAGCAACGTACCCAGGGAACACTCCCTCTGCCAATTCCCACTCTTTCGATAGCGTTGGCTGCTGGCTAGGTTCATCCACCTCGAGCAAAACGCCGCGGCGTCCCGACGGCTGGCGCGTTGCTGCTGCCGCTACTGCCGGTGCTGCTACTGCTGCTATTACTCGCCTAGTATATCTCACACCAGCTCACACCATTACTACATTGCGTATACCTTTACCTAAAAGAGGGTGCACCGTCCGGGCCCATATATATACACACACACACACAACAGTGGCTGCTACGTTTTGTATTCACTCGCTCTCGCTTTGCGTTGCCTCCCGGGCAACGTCCGGTGTTTTCATTTTTTTTTTTTCCTCTCTCTTCATTCTTCCTTTTCTTTCATTTATTTATTTTCTTCTTTTTATTTCATTCGGTCTCGCTTTCTTTTTTTTTTCAAGTTGACAGCCCTCTCGCGCGCGAGTTATTGCCACGGAGAGGGAGGAAAAAAAAAGTCCCTTCCAATATAACATCCATGATATATACTTTGCTGGGCACTGTGTTCACTCACTCAATTATTTTAAGTGCATTTCTAGTATTTTTTTGTTATTTTTGGTTTTATTTTTTGAGTTTTTGAGTTTTTTTTTCTGTTTGCTTTGATGTATCACTGTCAATATTTGAAAGAAGAGTATTTTTTTTATATATTATTGTTTGTTTGTTCATTGATGCGATGTAGTTTTGAGGATTTGTATGAGTGCAGTATTATTTATTTTGATATTTTTGTTTTTTCATTTTTGGGGATGTTTTTAAATTTATCGTTCTTTTGTTTGTGTTGAGATGATATTTGTTTACTCTTTTGTTTAATTGAGTTAATTATTTTTTGTTAATGTGACAATTTGACGTGATGGAAATGATAGAAGAATTGTTTTATTCAATTTTGTTAAATTTATATTTTTAAATGTTGAAATGAAATTATTTTTTTTTTTCATGCTATGGAGATGATTAAGTGGTAATTTATGGAGGAATTAATTTATTTTTATTCTCAACATGATGAAGAAATTTCTGTTTTTGATATTTAACTGTTAAATATTAATATTTTATCGTTAAATAATTATTAACAATAAATTCAAACATTAAAATCTGTTTTGTCTTATTTATATATTTGAGAATATTTATAATAATTATTCAATGTCATAGAACAATTTCATCACTTCTTATTTAATAATTAATCAATAATTTTTTTATTATCACACAATTTCTGTAACAAAATTCAATCTAAATAATTATTTCATTAAATATTCCTCAATTGAACTTATTAATTCCAGTATTAAATTACTAATTAATCATTTCCATTGTCGAATGATTTGTTGGAGTAAAATTCATACTCACATCCACCACCATACACACACATACACGCATATACATCATTTTATAAATGAGAAATATAATAGGCAACGCACACTTGTCTGCTTGTATCCATACTAACATTTCTGTATCTATATAAATCCCCCTACATTTTTTTTTCCACCCTCGCAATTTTCGTATCGCAATTTGAATGGACTGAAATGCGTCTGCATATAATACACCCACACAAGCACACACATATATATTTTTTAATTCATCATACTTTGAGATTCATCAATTCGGTTTGTCTCCCTTTTTTTTTTATATTCAAGTACTTCATAAGATGCATTTCACATTGTTTTATATTCCCCCACTCATATTTTATGTTTACATTTTTTTTTCATGTGTTTGTATGGTATTTGTGTCTGTGTGTGTAACTATGCACCAATGCCATTTGATTTTTTTTTGGGAATATGTCGATTAATGAAAAAAAAAGGAAGAAAAATATGCATAAAAAGCTCACGAGGTTTGATGTGTCTGTGTTTGTTTGTAGTTGGATGAACTTCTGTGTGTAGAGTGCGTTGCGCATGAGGGGGAGCTTGGAAGACTCATCGAGAGACGAATAGAGAGGAGGGTGTTTTTCCATACAAATTTGTATCGCTTCATGTACTGTTTCAACATCAATACATTCCACATTATATATGTGCAGAACACTCTGCAGCAACATATTTTTTTTTTATATTTCACTCAAATTGTATACTAAAAGGATTTTTTAGTAATGAAGAATTGCGCGAATGAAAGAGAAGGGAGTAGGGAAATAAAAGATAGGGATGGAAGGATTTAATGAGTCTCTAATGTTACATGTAAAATATTTTATATGGTAGAACAAAATTTTTTAAAGGTGTGAATATTTTTTTATTTCATTTATGTTGAGGGTTTTTTTTTGGGGGTGAGAAAATTGCAAGGGTGGAAATGACATTTTTTTCCCACTCGTTTGAATGAATAGAGAAAGTTTAAAATTAAAAAAATGTTGGTTGATTGTGTTGGTTTTGTTTTTTTTTTTTCATTTTATCAAGTTTTATGTTTGGGTTTTATAGTGGGGAAATGAGATTTTTTATTTTTTTCTTCTGATTGGCTGCCATTGTGTAGTAAAATTTTATTTTGACTAGATTTTAGTTTAGGAGATAGCCACTTTTGCAGAGTTTAAAAATCTGATTCATTTTTTGATTTTGGATTATGGTAGAAAGAGATATTGATACAGCCAAGTGAACATTTTATGCTGATGAAAAATCTAGATTAATTCAAACCGACAGAAACAAAAATGAACACAACAGTTGTTCAGAGTGAATGGCCAGCTAATTACATCTGCTCTATCAACCCCAATCCAGAAAAAAAGAAGTAATCTACACCTCTGATCTACATAAAAACAAAAAGCTTGATACAAGTTTCGATTAATCCATTATTAACTTCATTTCTAACCCCAATTCCAACCTACAAAATTTCTAATATTCCATAAATATGTTTCAAACAAAAATATTCATATTCAACCCATATAAAGCCCAATTGAAAAATTAATCTCCAAACAATCTGAATAAAAAACATCCTTAACATCCTGTCAAATTAGAATATCCAAAAAAAAAAATTAATCCCCAAGTTAAATCACAAATCAAATTCATCAAATTTTAATTCTCCCTCAAACCTTTTTTCCTTTCCATTTCTTAAATTAACACTAAACAATTTTAATCGCTGTCAATTATTTGTCTCAACCTCTCCTACCTCAACCCCTAAAATTCCCTTACCTTCATAACTAAAAAATAGTGAAAAATGAAAAAAAGAAAGAAGAATTAATCGCAAAATAAATGAAAATAAAAATAAAGAAATAGAAATGTTCAGCTTGAGAAAGGGTCAGCTGTCTTCATACAAATACTCGTAATGTATAAGTAAAAGCTGTTGTCGGATGGCCACATATATTAAGAGAGAATAAGAAATAAAAGAAAACAAAAAAAGAAATAAAAACAAAGTAAGAAAAAATTGCCATGCGCCAGTAGCACGAGCACACGCAACAAACGTGCAACGTGTGTCGTCTGCATTTATTTTCGTTCTCTTTTCTTTCCCAACAATCTTTTACTATGTCTCACTTCTTTTTTTTTCTTCTTCGTCGTCGAAACAGAGGACCATAATAATAGTAATGACTTTGAAGCGTGTGTTACCAAGCAGTAACTGCATCTGCACCTGCTTTCATGGCACCCGCATGTGAGGAGTCAGAGTTTATATAGAGTCATACATACATATTACATATACATTTATAAATATATTGTCATGTCTTTCACTTGTTTATTTTATTTTTTTTCTCTTGCTCCTTTGTCTTCAACATCTTTCGTTATCTTATTCAAATTTAGTAGATCCAGATATTTATTCATATTGAAGAAAAGTACAAAGATAACAAAATAAAGAGCAGGGAAATTTTTTGTTAGCTTTCAAGTTGGAATGATGCAGAAGTTTTATTGATGATTGGGTAGATGAGATTGATTGAAGATGATTTTTTTTGTTTTGTTGAATAGTAAAGGGATGTTTAGAAATGTTTAGAGTGTTGATGGGACACTTGGAAGAATTTTTTTTTGATTCCTCGATGTGATTGGAATAGAATTGGTTGAAGAAAAAAATTTAGGAAGGTTTTGTGATGATTTTTAGGTGGGATATTATCAGATTGATTGAAGATGATTTTTTTTGTTTCATTAAATAGTAAAGGGATGTTTAGAAATGTTTAGAGTGTTGATGGGACACTTGGAAGGATTTTTTTTGATTTCTTGATGTGATTGGAATAGAATTCATTGAAGGAAAAAAATTCAGGAAAGTTTTGTGATGATTTTTAGGTGGGATATTAAATTGCAAAGTTGTGATTGTGTATGAGAGCTTGACAGGAAGTTTTGTTGTCTTCATCATTTAATTATCTGTGACTTATACACTCAGAATGTCATTGATGATATATAATAGTTTGATATGTTTCTAGACAAGATTAAGGATTGAATTGAAATTGATCATTGAACCAGGAAAATTTCTTGATGATTGATATGAATTGAATTTATTTTTTTTTACATTAGAAGTTGTGAAGATTCCTTGGAGAATATTTAAATGGATAAGAAAAACGAGTTGGCCAAACGAATATGCGTGAATGTATATAAAAGTCCCTAGCGGCAGGTGATGAGAAACGTTCATGCCACCACACGCTTGGCAGCTGCCTCCCACCTGGAACCTTTTTTTTCGTCCCATCAGCTTGTTGTTGTTGTTTTCATTCTTGTTATATTTCATTTCTTCTCTTTCACTTCCCTCACTCTCACTATTTTCTTTATCTTCATCGCAATTTATCTTCTTCATTCTTTTTTTTTTTTTTCGGATCTATATTTCATTTATTCTTTGTTGAAAAAATTACCCTTCTCGTGATATCTTTATGAATACAAGGATTTTATTATTAACTGCTGATATTGGTGGGAATGAAAGTTTATAAGAATTATTTTGAGGAGATAATTGATGAATTGAAATTGGTCATGCATTAAATTTTATTCTTTGTTTCAAATTTATTGATATAAACATTGAAGAATATTAATTTAACAATTTTATTTTGTATCAAGGAATGAGTCTGATAATTCATTTGATAAAAAAAATTGTAGACAATTTAATTACAACTGTTTTGAACTGAATTTATTGGATGTCTACAATAAAATAAGAATCAAAATTGTTCTACTCACTAAACTGAATTAAATTGGAATGGAACAATTAAATTGTTTCTAAACCAATGTGCGTGTGGTCACGAGAATTAGCGCAGTCCTGTAACTGATGGTGAGCAGCGGGTCACAAGTTCGATTCTCGGTTTGAGTGTTGTTGATGTTTTTTTTTTCACAGCATTTAAAAATCACAGCAATTTTAAAGAGAATAAACTTTGTTATAGGATGTAGTTGGGTTTGGGTTTATTATTATTGAAAATACCATTTGTAGTTAATTAATTATGAAGAAGAGTTTTTTTAACAATCAAATTGTTTCGACTTTCAATTTTTACAAAATCATTTAATCATTGTTAATTAGTTGATAATTAATTTTTCTAAAGATATATGAAATTCCTTTGATTATTCTCCTGTTAATTTAATAATAATAAAAATAATAAACGTTGCTAAGTGTGAAGAATGTAAATGGTGGGATTTTGATAATCCAGAATTTTAATTGCTTTCTTCAGAATGATCCTTGAGGTCCTTTCAACCTTTTATATTTAATTTTTTTAAATATTCCAAGAACTACTTTGAACATTTTCCTTTACTCGAGTGCATTAGTTATAGAAATGTAAAGATTAAATTGATGTTGATTTTTTTAAACTAAATATTAGTTTGAAGAATATGAAATTGAGAAGCCAAATTTATTTACATAATTTTATTGAGTGCACCAATTAATTAAATTGGATTTAAAATGGGATAGAAATGCAGATTTTTTCATGATCATAAAATGAAAATGTTTCATTGGACAATGATGTTTATGGATAAAGATTGCAAATAAGTAGATAATAATTGTTGTATTATAAAAAAATGTGTACAGGATTTTGATTTAATTGTTTGAATATAATTTATGCAACAATTTGTTGCTGACTAGACTGTGATTATTGATAGAACGTTTTTAATCTACTAAAAAATTCACCATCTGAACCAGATTTAATAATAAAAATAATCATTTTATTGGATTTAAACAAAATATACCAATTGTGCTTGTTTGACATCAGAATTTCTAATTTTAAATGTTTAAAATCATCCTAAAGCCATAAGAAGAGAAATGAAAGTTAATATTTATGATAAAATAATTATAAAAATACAAATTCAAATTTGTAGAAAAATTACTACACTAAAAACAGTCAAAAATTGTTAATTGTTTTAATAAATTCATTTTTAACAATTTTAAAGTACTTAAAAATTGTATTATCGTTAGTTTCATTCTAATTTAAGATAATTAATTTTTTAATCTTTCTACAAAGTTTAATTAATAAACAATAAGTAATTTTAAACAAATGTGTAATTATGTTTTACAATATTATTAAATTATTTGTTAAATAGTAATGAATAGGAATTTTCTGAAGTATAGATTTTATTATTAAAACATTTAACAACTTTCTATATAATTTAATAAATTGTTGAGATGCTTTGTATATTGGTATTCGATGTAATAATTATTTCATAGACACATTTACATGTGGGTATGTGTTTAATATTGGAAATTCAAGGGATTGTTATTATATATAGGAAGACTGTGCGAAATTTAGACTGACACTCGAGACATGGCGTGACAACAATGTGGGCCACTTCATCAAACTGAGAACTAGCAGATAAAGTGAGGGACTGAGTAGGGTGAAAATAGCAGGTGAGATGGATAGTTTATAGTTTCGAGATAAAGGCAGACACAAACACGTGACCATACACGCGACTCACACCACATTAAATATGCGCGTGTATTTTCCGTGACTTGATTGACGAGATTTGAATTACTCGATTTATATTATTGGGGTTTTATTACATTTCTCCATGTTTATTCATTGACCTTTTTTTTTTCTTTTCCTTTTTTGCTTTTTTGTTTAGTCACGAAATTAAATTAATAGAATGGGGAATAATATAAAATATAATGAAGAAAAATAGTTATTTAATTATTATTGACGTTCTGTTTAATTTATTTTGTAACTTTATTTATTTATTGATGATTATTGATTTGGTGAATGTGTTGAAATGTTTTTTTTTGTTTTAATTTTATGGCATTTTTTTTTTCCAGGAATTTTGTAAATGAAAATTTTGTAACTATTGGATTGTTTTGTAGAGTTTTTTAGACTTGACAATTTATTGTTATTTTTTTTAACGTTCTTCGAATGTTTATTAGAGATATTTTATTGAAAACTTAAAGTTTAATTTTGGAATTCAATTTAGAGAATTTTTTTTGTACTTTATGAAGTTTAAAATTGTGTTAAATATTATTTTCTGGCCATTTGTTTTTTTTCGTAATTAATTATCGGTATTGTTTTGTTTTTATTGTTGTTTTTATTTGATATGGATCTTAAAAAAATTCTTTTTGTATTAGGAAAGAAAAGGAACAATCACAAACAGCTTTGTTCTGTTAATGAATCCAATGAATTCAACTGAACTTATCTCAACATCTTCACCCCAATGAAACTCAATTACTAAAATACTTATTTAACTTAAGAAAAAGACACAGACAAAAAAAATAGCTTTCATGATACTAATTTAAATATAATTACTACATAAATCGAAATTTGGAAAAAAAATAATCATCTGAATGAATTTATTTCTAATTACAAAATCTGTTCATGAAAATGAACTTTTTCTTATCATTTTTTGTTTATCATCAAACTAATCCAATTAACAATTTTCTTCCTGTTATCTCAAAAAAACAATTCTTTATTTTAATACAATATAAACATTTAATAATACAGATGTTAAAACAAATAAATTATAAATTTTCATTAATGAACAAAATGAACAATGTCAAACTTTTTACTTTAATTTAAAATCCTCATATAATTCGTCTATTCATTTCTCTCCATCAACCAAATCCAACCAACTTCTTAACTCTGATAAAACTAAATAACTAAAATAGTTCCCCATAGAAGCAAAAAAAAAAAATCCCCTGCACTACAAACACGAATGTGAAGAGATTAAAATTCGATTTTTTACAAAACTGAAATCATTTGAAACATTAAATTCTCAGTTTAAAATTCTTCGTAAAATCCAACCAATTTTTTTTTCTCCCTACCCAACAACTTCACCCTCATAAAACTCAATTATTGAAATAGTTTTCCACTCACAAAAAAAAACACCCTATAATAGCCATTTAAATAAATAATTAAACTATAAATTATGTTTTGAAATAAAGCAAAAAAATAATCAGTTTAATCATTTTATATTGTTATAAAAATTGTCCTAAATAATCCTATGACTATTTCACAATTTTTCTCTTTTTTTTCACCGTTATCAAACTCATTAGACTTAATTTTAAAATGAAGTTTGATGATAATAAAGAGCCACACAGCGGTTCTCATATTATCATACTCACATTCATAATAATATACATAAAATGAATAGAGAAGATTGCAAGTCAGCATTGCGTGTGTGTACATATTCCAAACTTCCTATATACATTTATATATAAATGTCGGTGGTTGGAAATCGATTTACTTACCCAGCTTTACCCTCAAACTCTCTGGCTCTCACTCACATTTCTATTCTGCTTTCAAACGAATATATCCTCAACGTCCTTTTTACCAACTTTTCAAAAACTCTTGTTGATCTTTTTCTTTTTTTTTTATATGAATGAGTATTAAATGGAAAATTAAATGGCTTCGACAATGAAAATTGCGGTTCCAAATAAACATTTTATAACAAAATATCTATTTAATGTTTTATATTAATATGAGAAAATGTGACGACCTTTTCCATTGAATTTTCTCTCTTATTATTCTCTCGTTGCTTTTGTTCATTTCATTGTAACATTTCATTCAACAAATATTATTGTTCTACATAATATTGTACTTCTTTTTTTTTCTAGTTGAAAAGAAGAAGGAGAATTTCTATTTTTAATTTAGTTAGTTAAAATTGTGATTTTAATATTATTTTATCATCATTGTAAGATTTGAAATATTTAATTGAATTATTTTTAGTGTTTGTGGAGTTAATGATTGTAAATTAGAAAAGAAATTGACAATTATAATTGCTGAATTGAATAATATTTTATTTGTATATAAGAAATAATTTATTATTAAACAAATCAATTCCAATTTTATCATTGTTATATTATTCTTCATTTGCAAATAATTTTCTTTATTTAATTATACAAAAATTGATGGATTTAAAATTAACAAAAATTTTCACCACAAAATTATAAATAATAAACAGAAGTTATTGAATTTTTCTATTCTTATTTATAGAAATAAAATACAGAATTTAATTTTGATTGATTTTACGGGAAATTCTGTCAGCTCAATTTTCAATAATGAAATTATTATCGATTGAAAGATATTTTTAATATTCTTTAGGAGAAAATGTCGACGCAGCAAATGTGCAAATTATCATAAGAAACCCAACACTAACTTTGAAGTGGAATAAATCAATTCAAGTCTTATAAGAGCTATACATATAACCTATGTACACATACATTAACGTACATGAATAAGTCATCTTATATATAAAATATCAAAGTGTACAATTTATAAATAAATAATATATTTATCATTGATATAAATTCAGTTATTTTTCAATCATATTTTTTATTTCTCAACAACATTCATTACTTTAAAATACAAAACTACATTTTTATATTCAGCAGTTTTTTTTTCTTGTATTAGTACAATAAAAGATGGATATAATTTTTGTAGGAGAGAATATGTGGAATATATTTAATGTTCAATGTAGAAAGATTTTAATACAATTCACATGTTGTGACAACACAGAGTGCAAGTAATTTTTATTTCATTCTTTTGTGTATTTTTTTCTTTTGCTTCCTTGTCTTTTTCTTTTACTTACCCAACTCGTCGACATGGGGAATGCGATCAATACAAACATTCGACGAAGCAAAATAGCTTTGAAAGAGGGCTTTTGCTTTAGAATCTGCATGTGTATGGGTGAATGGGGTGATGCAGATGGATTTTATGGGCTCCTGAGTGGTGATACAAATTTTTTTATATATTTTCTTTTCTATTTATTTCATTATCTTGTTTGATGAATGGATTTGAGAAGAGGAAATTGAATTCCAACATGGTTTATTTGTTTTTATTTCATTATTTATGTCTTCTTTATTTGTATTTTTCTTTTCCTTTTTTTATTCAGAGATAATTTTTTTTGATTTTATATACAAATGAAAATATGGCGAAAAATTACCACTAACAACCCCACAGTGACTTGAAGTAAGAAGAAATAAATGTCAATGGATAAAAAAACTTTATAGGAAAAAAAAAATTGTAATGATGAATTCAACGTATGGTGGCCTCATTACAGTCAATCCTTTTTTTAACTTACCTAACTTGAAGAAGGAAAATCCACAGTTTTATCACTCACACTTGAGTGCATCGATCAGTTAGAAAGAGGAAAAAAATTGAGAATCAAGAAAACGAGAACGGATATGACAATGCAAAGACGTAACGATTTTATATTCATTGAGGAGAACTTTTTTTAGGATTTAAAAGAACGTCTGGTGCATTTACATAAAAATGTATTTTTATCTACTTATTATTATAATCTCACTATTTTCTATCATTATTTACATCTACACCCCCACCCTTTTTACTGGATCATTTGCAACCCCTTTTTCTTCAGCGACAAAAATAAAAATAAAAATTCTTCAAGAGTTTTTCATAGGACAATTAAATGTTAAATCAATTTTCTTTTTTTTTGCATTATATTTTTTTTTCCATTTAATATCCAATATATATGTATAAACACACACACATATATATATATATTTTTTCATAATATAATTATATACTTCCATTGAGTGAAATAATTTTATTTTTTTGTTTTGCATCATTTGTGTTATTTTATTTATCACTAACATTTGATTGGAGAAATGGTGTCGAGATTCAATTTTTTCTATAGAAAAAATAAATAAAAAAATATAACAAAATTGATATATATATATATATATTTTGTTGTTTTTTACTTTTGACTATTTATAAATCAATCATTATTTTTTTGCTTTTTTGTCTTTATTATGTTACCCATCGCCATTTTCTTTATCAAGTCACGCGCGAAATATTGACAAACACTCACAAACAATTTCAATTTTTGGAATTTTTATAAATTTTTTGTTTTACGAAAGACACTGCTCATTTTTTTATTTGTTTATTTTTTCATTCGTTTATTATAATTTTCTTTTTTTTTCCACCTCTCAATATTTTTACTGTTCTTTTGATATTTTGTATCTTCCATCATCAATTTTCTTTTTTTCTGACATTTTACATTTGTAATTTTCATCCACCACTTTTTTATCTTTTCTATTTTTTTCCAAATGTTTTTACCTCTTTTTCTGTCTGTCCCCATATCATATCACGAAGCTTTTACAATTCCAATGTTATGTCTGTGTCTGTTATGTATAAATGAACCCTCCAACTATTCTCATTTCAATCTCTCACACTCAGAAGAGATTTTTGTTCTTTTATTTTATTTTTTTTTGTTCGATTTTTTTTTGATTAAACAGATGATCAGTCTTCGTGAATCACAGAACTTTGATATGATCATTAACGAGATTACGAGTCAGTGTCTTGTCGTTATTAGTTAATTAATTAATTTATTTATTTATTTAACTGTTCATTCCTTTTCTTTTTTCTTTGACTATTTATTTTTTCATTTTGAATCATAAAATTGGCATGAGGTCATTTGCGATGTTTTGTGAAAGTGAAAGTATACAAATATTGCTTTGGTTTTTCTTTTATTAATTATTTATTAATGGATTGTTTTTTTTTTAATCCAATAATGAAATCTTTTACGTCATTTGATTATTTAACGTTCAAATTATTAATTCTTATATTTATTGAATAGTTTATGTAAAAAATATCAGGATTATTATTACCTATTATTCCGTTTGTGTTTGCTTTTCATACAACGTTTAACAACAATTGCAAAATAAAATTAATGATGGAAAAAAAAAAATTGATCAAGAGGTGAAAATTAGAAAGAAAATAATATTTATTTTTATAGTCTACAGTAACGATGAAAATAAATATTGAATAAGATATAAATGTTTATTTATTATCTTTTCAATCATTCATTTATTTATTGGTTTGTTAATTTATTTTTTTACTCGCGCGATCAAAGAAAATAACGATAGGAATAACACTTTTCGTTTATTTTCATTTTGTTTATCTGTTGACTTAATATTCGCGTGGATATATCAATGGAAAACGTGAAAAATACTGGACATTTTAAGACAAGAGAAACATTCAAATTGTAGAAGAATAAAAAAAAGAAAAGACATATTTATATTTGTTTAAAAAAATATGGTAACATCGATCTGATTAATAAAATAATTTTCAAATCCTCAAAAATTAAGCTCTGAAGCCTCAAATTTTTTATTAATTTTATATTGTTAAACAATTCTAAAACTCAGCTACATTATTATCAAAATTTGATATCTCACTCTCTACAGTTGTTTATTAATTTTCTGTATAACATACAAATATTTTTATTAATTCGTTGATAAATATATCGATACTAATAAATACTAAATATCGATTGCATCATAAATATTCAACTAAATCTACATCTATTCCTACTCACACTCGTGCTATTACAAACATAAAAAAAAAAACAAATTAAAAACTCAAATAAATGCCAAAAAAAAACCCCCAATCAAAAATATTTATTCCACCCTAAAAATATCATCTCAAAATCAATTTTTTATTTTTCTATCAAATTATTATTCAACATTTATTCACTTCATCAAAATTTTTTCGACAACGATCGACATTACCATTCTCCAAAACTTGAATAAAATCAAAAACAAAACATTAACCAAAAAAAATTAATTAAAAATCATAGCAAGAAAAATATTGAATTTAATTTAGGATAGAAAAAAATCTAACGCACAAAATTTTCATTCTATTTCGTCTTCGTCATTTTTTTTCCATGCAAACAGACTGATTTATTATTAAGTAAATATTAAATATCAACAGTGAAATGTGAATGATGTAAAATAAGTAAAGACACAAAAATATTCAAGATAAAAACTATAATTTATGACATATTTTGGAAAGATATTCAAATCACCATCGTCACTCACAATTTCATTTCATTAAATTCTTAATACACATTATATAACCTTGAGTAAGTTCCTGTTTTTTTTCTTTTTTTTTTTCTTTTATATATTACTTATTGCTTTAAATCCGTATCGAAGACATACATATACATATATACGCATATAATACACATACATATACATATATATTTATTTTTTTGTTTACATATATAATAATACCGAATAAAAACTACAAATGGAGAAATTGTCTGCAATACAATGTGGAATGTTGACAGTCAAGAAGGATCTTTTCTTTGTGATTATTATTAAAAAATCAAATATATATTTCCCCAATATCAGACAATTGTCTAATTATTTCTTCATCATTTGTGATTAATTTAATGTAAATATAATGATTATTACAATTATTTTGATATTCAATACAATTATTAATATCTATCATATTTACTTTAACTTCTTTTTTTCCCATTCATGAGCTTAATTTATTCCTTTTTTTCTTTCTTATTACGATCAACTATTCTTTAAGAATGTTCATATATCTATGCGCAATATTTATTTATTTTATTTATTCACTTACTCTTGTTGGTAAAATGTTTATGTGTGATTTTGCATTATTTTTTTCCTTTTTTTTTAGGCCTTAAGCATGAAAAAATTAATTGGGAAAAAATTGATGATGAAATAAGCGATTTTATTTAATGATAAAATTAAATAAATATCCATTAAATGTTTATTATGTGTAAGTTAATTTAAATGCCCGCGTAGTATCTTCAACCTTCTCACATTACCTCCCACGTTTATATATATAAATATATATATATATATGTGGGATGAGAAAATCGAACGTTCATCATCGTCAATTTTATTTCACCAAATGTTATCAAAATGTTCAATTAATTCATAACAATTATTTTTATTACATCAAACGTGTATGTATAAATTTTTTTTTTTTTCCATATCATAAAGAATATAAAGAAAAAATAAATGAAAAAGATATCTGCAATTAATTAAAATGTTTAATTATTACTTTTATCAATTTTCATTTTCATTTTATAATTGTGTTTATGTCGTTTCGACGGCGATTGATTCAGGAATTAAATTCCCACGCAAATTTATCAAAAATACATTTTTAATGGGAGAATATTATATAACAAATCACCATGTGAATTTGTCAATGTTTTTTTTTTTTCATATCCAGAATTAATTTATTTAAATAAATAAACAAATGGGAATTGAAATTTTTACAAAACAGAGAAAATGAATTGTAAAATTTTTTTTTTTCCATTTTCTTTTTCCATCTGTTTATTTTTCGACTGAAGTCGTTTTTTTTTTTTTTTTCGCAAGTCACATTATACTGAACTAAATAATCCTATATCTCGTGTAGTTGTTTTGAAATATTCTAATTTAATATGAATACTCATAAGTAGATTAAATATTATAAGGAATTAAAGGATAATTTAAGAATATATTCAAGGAAGCGCCACGAGGAACATTTACATCTATAAATATATATATATATATATATATTCACTGGTATCCAATTGCCCCTAAATAATCTTTACTAATAAATATTCCATATTAATTTTCTTCTTGTACACTTCCTTATCTCATCCACATCATCATTTATTTAATTTTCTCACAAATGTATTCAATTTCAGGATATCAAACACTTTTTTGTCTTTTTTTTTTTTATCGTATCACGTTACGATAATCAGTCGAATAATAATTCAATGCAAATAATGGCATTTTTATGTTTTCACTTCTTTGTTCACTTTTAATTTCATTTTATTTTTATTACTGTGAATAAATAATTTACGAATAATAATGATTAATAAATGATATTAATAATATATTGCACGTGTGAATATAATTTTTTGTTATTTGACCATTTATATTGCGAGCGATGTTAAGAGTTGGAATATTTTTTACGATTGACACACATTTAATTGCACATATACACATGCACACACATTAAGCAACAATTTTAATTGATTGTGTTTATATATATTTTTGTTGTTTGTTTTTCTATATGAATGAATAAATAATTATAAATGTAGTACATGTAAAAAATTAAAACTAATTTATGAAATGGCTTATGATATATAAAGTAAATTTTGTTTATATATAAATACATTGTGTACAATATTCTTCGTATATATCACAAATCCACACATAATTTATTAGCGTTCATTGTTTATGTTGTTGTTCAATTTCTTTATTTTTATTACATTTTCAGCTCTGTTTTTATTTTTTCATATAAATTGGAAAAAATTACATTATGGAGATTGTTGAATGAGTGTACAATTGTTTTTGTTTTTTAATATTTATTTTGGAATTGATTGGATTTTATTGATGATCGTTGCTGTTTATTTATGTTTGTTTTATTTGTGTCTTCGTTCTATTTTTTTTCTGCTTCTATTTATTTTATTTGCCATAACAGGACATACAATTCATGTAAACATTCGGATTAATATTAATAAATTACATGTAATCATTGATCCATTTTTTATTAATTAATTCTTTATTCATTTTTCTTTTTCTTTTTGATCGGTGCTTCACATTTCTTTTTTTTTTTTTTACTGTCGTTATATAAAGTACCAATAAACACCATGTGATAAATTAATATACGACACATAGAGCTATTGCCTCGTCGAAGATATAGAAATTAATTGTTTATATGTATTTGTTTATTTTTTAAATGCATGGACTATTTAATGTTTTTTTTTTTGCTTTTATCCATTTTTTTAGCTTTTTTTTTCCTTTTTTTTGTGATAAAACCTGTGTGTATATATATTTTTTTTTTTGGTTTATTATATAAGATATATTGACACAACAATGACGCGAACATTCAATCCTTTTGTTTTGTTTGTTTGTTTGTTTGTTTTGTTAATATGTTTGTCAGAATTATGGTAAATTAAAAGCGACTTAATAGAAATGAAGAGGAATAATTTGATTTTGTTTCTTTTTTGCTAATTAAAATATCGAATGGAAATAATTTATTTACCATTTTTGTTTTTGTTTTTTCAATTTAGTTCCTCGTTGAGTTATTTTTTGAATGTAAATAATGAAGAAGTGAGACAAACTGGAAAAAGTTTTTTAGTATAATTATTAAAAGAAAAAATATAAATACATGATGCATACATATATATATATGTATTTATGAACGCAGGTTAAGGGATGAAAGGCCAATTGCCAATAAATGATGATGGAATTTTAATATCATTGTGTAATTGCAAGTGAGTATTTTATGTTTCCTCTTTTTCTGCTTAATTCTTTCTTCTCTTATTTATTTTCTTTTTTTTTTTCTTCACATATATTATTATATTCGTTCATATGAATTTTTATAAATATACATAGTGTTCAGATAATAATTATTCGTCATTCATATATTATTTTGTTAAATTTCATATTACATTTAAACTTTTATAACGTTTCATAGATCGAAAAATAAATATAAAAATAAACCGGGTTTTTAAGTAGTAATATTTTGTATCGTAAATTTTTTTTTCTTATTATTTTTGTCTCTCTTTATCTTCTTGTTTCAATTCTTCATTCATTAATCGAATTCACATTAGTTTGTTAATCTTTCTTTCATTTCTTATGCAATTCCCATAGTCCACAATCAATTTGAGTATTTTTTATTTTGTTTATCTGTTTTATTTAATTTTATGTTGTTTTCATTTTTGTTCTTTTGGCTTCGTCCTTTTATTTTTATTGGTTTTTTTTATTTGTGGATAGAAAAATTTACTTTGACGATAATTTTACGAACTTTTTTTTTTTTTTTTTTTTTTTTTTTTTTTTTTTTTTTTTTTTTGTTTTTTTTTTTTTTTTTTTTTTTTTTTTCTTTTGTTTTTTTTTTTTTTTTTTTTTTTTTCGTGTCCTCATTTCTACCACATTTTTAAAACGTCAACAAAGAAATATCTTCCCTCGCAATTTTTCATATATTTATTATATGAATTCTTGCCCACATTGGACGGGAAGACTTTTTAGAGTTGATGCAGTTAAGCCACGTGCATATATAAAATCACGGTTTATATATATTTGTGTATACAATTTTTATTTATATTTCCGTAATTGTTTATAACCAGAAAGAATCGAACTGTTTAATATCTCACTCACGTAAAAACGAATCATTATTTATTTATTTCTTTTTTTATTCATTGTGCCACTTACTATTTAATAATAAATGCGAGATAGCTCGTGAATATTTTTTTTTTCCACCATTTAATTACGCCAGATATTATTTAAATACGATAGATACGATACTTTTTGTTGAGCATTTCGCAAAGTACACGAAAGAGTACAAAAATTAATTTTTCACATACGTCTAATATTTGCCCTCCATATTTATGTTTATTTTTTTCTATTTTTCCTTTTATTCTCATTTTTCTTGGCTTTCAAAATTTTCTTTATTATTTTTTTTTTTTTCCTTCTCATTTAAGTTGTCTTGTTAGTCAACATTTTCACTGTATAACAGTCCACATTCTCTGCAAAATTTTTCAACCCCACGACAAAACAATAATTTTCACCCTCTTCTTATTATCGAGCTGAACGCGAAAATTATAGGGGAGCATAAATAGGATCATTTTTCCACCAAGTTGAAGTGTGATAAATAAAAAAGAATTTAAAAGGAAGACAAAATTGTGGGTTATAAATATTATCCACAATATTTGTTTATTTATAAAAACAAATTTTATATTTAAATAAAAATTGAATGAAAGAAAAACAAAAATTTATCTCAAGTAAAATTTTCATTTTTCTATTTCACCAGAAAATAATTGAAAGAATTTTTTTTATCTTTCATTATTGCAAATTGATAAATTATTATAAATTGATTTTAAAAATTATCTTCATTTATCACATTGAAAATAAATAAATTTTACGGAAATAAAAAAAAATCTTTTCGCCCTCTTTTTTTTTCTTTCCACTTTCACTTTATCATTTATTCGATATTTCCTACCTCAAATAATTCAATCCCATTTATTACATCCCATTCCCTTTTTTGTCTTTCACCGTTCACTGACACCTACGAAATTTCCTTCACAATATTCCCCTTCTGTTCCAATACACAGCTGAGTCGATAACACGCGATAATAAAACGAGAGAATTTTCGATATAACAAATAAAAAATGTTAACACTGAATTTTTATTCAGCCATTAACTCAAATTTATCATAATTTCCATTTCTCTCATCAAATCAATTAATTTTTTCCTTCTTCTCGTTCAACATTTCTTCCATTAATTCATTAATTCATTAATTCCTTCATATCATGTATTTTTTTTTATTATTTTTTCATTTATCATATTTTGGGAAATTGGAAAACTATGAAAAAACTATCATTTTTATACACAGTTGTATATTTATGTATTCTGCACATTCGTTATTTGACTAAAGTTATTTTATCATACAAATATGTTTATTTAAAACACACACTCGAATTCAACAGAATATATATATGCGCGTACAAGTTTATTTTTTTTTATATAATATATAATTTGTTGTTTAAATAATTCCCCATCCTACATTGCTCGAAGTATATTTTTTTTTCTTCTAATCTAAATCGTCTCAACTTCTTTTCTCTTCCCATCAATTTTATTCTCCTGTTTCATTATCATTTTTTTTTTAATTCTTTCATCATCTTAATATCTACAGTATTAATATATCTAAAATGATGTTTTTATTCTAGGGATTTTATCCATAGTAAAATAGAAATACCATGTTTATAGTAAAATAGAAAAATGCAATGGGGAAACTTGATGGCTGTGCTGTTATATATTTATTATTTTTTTTTTTTAATATATTAATTATTAACTACCAAAGCTTATATAAATATACTTCATACGTTACAACATGCATACAAATAATTTCTATGTTGTGTTTATTTATTTTTTCTCTACACTTTGAGAAAAGAGTTTGTTTTTATTGCACAACAAATGAATTTATTTGATAATTGTTTTTTTTATCATTTTGCTTTCTGTATTATTTGTTTATTTTATTTGTTCTTTTTTATTAATTGTGGAAAATTATTAATTTGTGTTGGGGATTTATTTTTTTGGCTTTAATACTGAGTAACAAATTTTCATATCCATCAAATAATTTAACTATTATTATTTGATACAATTTTGTGGATATTTTTATGAACCATTAATAAATCGTAAATATTTTTTTTACGACCAAAATATGTGGGAACTGTTACTGTATTTAGTTTAACAGTGGAATTGATATTTATTTTGCAATATGTCAATGTTTATTGGTGGATAATAATTGAATTTGTTGAATACAAATAAAATCATTTTTCTCGTACTGTTTTTTTCCCCTTTTTAATTATCATTGAGACTATTTTATCAACGCAACCCCTGAATTAAGAATGTGGAATTAATGTAATAAAATTGTAACTGAGAGGAGTATATGAAAGAGAAAAAAAAATTGTGATCGAATTCTTTTCAATCCACAAAATCATTTAATTATTCACGCATTTTTGCTTTTACTTTTTGCCTTTCTTCATTTATTTTTTCCTACAATTTTTTTTCTTCCAGTCAACATATACCTATAAGAATTGATAAATAAATTATATTCATGTCGATTCAAAGATGAAACAATTCCATTTGACATCATACAAGTTAAAGTTTCAATTCTTCTAGACCCAGACAATGCAAAAAATGACAATATCAAAATGAATTGAGTAAATAATAAAGAAATATGAACAGATAGTGAAAATAAAATAATTAAATTACCAAAATTTCATTTCTTTTAATTCATTTATTCCCATCAACATAAAATCAACACAATAAAAAAGAATAAAAAATCCGTCCTTGCTCTTGAAAGTCGATGTTTTCAACTTCTGATCCTTCAATATCAGTCACGCAACATCTAAAAAAAAAACAAAAAATACATAAATAATCAAACAATAACATTAAGCACGAAATAAAAAAAAATCACCCCATATATAAAATAATTTTCATCATTTAAATAAATATTGCAATTAAATTTGTGACAAAAATAAAATCAGCTTAGCAACACAACGCAATTTGATATGAGATTGAGAACCACTGGAATAGTAAGGGGGGTGACTGGGCAGGGCGTCGCCACGTCTCTCTGGCGCGACCCCCACAAGTTATCGACCGAGACTGGCGAAAGCGCGATTGTATATAGAGGGGTAGAGACGATAGGTAAAGGAAGCAGGGGGTGTAAAGGATAAAACCAAGCTGAGTAAGAGAAAAGAAGGGTGGTGATTGTGTGTGCATATGTGTGTGTTCGTCTGTCGGAGAAACGATGAGAGAGAGAGATAGAGAGGGAGAATATTCACCCTATATTGTATTTTTTGCCATTCGTCTCTGCGTGACAGGTTTTCATATATTCACTATCACAAAAACTAAATCTCACTATCAAATATCGAATAATTTAAATATTACAATTATTTATAAATTTTTGAAAATTTATTTCAATCTATTTTAATAAATATTCCCAATTTTCATGTGTTGAATTATTTCCTTTTTTTCTTTTCTTATTTAAATTTGTAATTGAATAAAAAAAGAAAAAAATTGTCATAGATATTCACATCATGTTGAATTTTATTTATTCATGATCGTCGAAAGTAAAGAAATTCTTTTATTCACATTGAGGGGGTTGTGAATGTGAAAAATAAATA
Source organism: Meteorus colon (assembly GCA_030523085.1). Classification (NCBI taxonomy): domain Eukaryota; kingdom Metazoa; phylum Arthropoda; class Insecta; order Hymenoptera; family Braconidae; genus Meteorus; species Meteorus colon. The sequence continues at coordinate 10,359 of JAPYZH010000668.1, read as the reverse complement.
AATATTTTGTGCGATATTTTAAAGATGTGGTTGAGAAACTTTTGGGATGAGTTCAAAGAACTTATCTGCCACCGGATATAAAATCTATATGAAAACTTTGAAATATATAAAAGTTCATCAATGTTTTTTCGTAATTTTGTATCAACATATTTTCATTTCATTGTTTCTCTTATACAATTACATATAATTGTATTAATTAATTTTAAATATAAAAATTCAGTGGTTTTTCAAACATTATTATGATGGAAAATAAAAAATTTTGGTGGTTAAGTTAAAAGAGAAATTCCTGAATGTTAATTTTTCCATTCTGATTTCCCTTTAGACATATTCCAAGAGTTTTTTCACATACTTTTCCATTATATTTTCCATTCCCCTGCCACAACTGAATATGTTTGTTAATATAAATAATAATAATAACAATAATAATAATAAAACGACAATAAAATTTTGTTATAAATTCACTGGATAATTTCTAGAACATCTCACTATTTTCAAAAATATAAATTAAATCAAATTCAAATTCTTTTTTGTTTCTTTCTTGTTTTATTGAATATAAATATTCAATAAAAATCGAAAGTTAATTCTTTGAATAAAACAAAATCCCACTACCATTCACATAATCACACCCCTTTCAAACATCTCCATAATATTCTCACCCTTTTCACATCCCAATTAATAAAACTAACACAACTCTTCAAACCTAAATAATTCCCTTCTCAATCTCATCCAACTCGACTTCAACAAAAAAAAAACCCCCAAAGCCTTCACATCTCTCCAGTACCCTGAAAATGAAACAAAACCTGACACCAATTAATTCCATCATCTTATACAATACAAAAAAAAAATTCCCCCCTAACATTTCTACAATTCAATCCTGTCTACAATTATTCATTATCCATGTATTTAATTTGTTTTTTTTTCTGCTTTACCCCCAATACTTCCATCGACATTTTTGTTCTCAGCATTACCTTTTATATTCCTTCATCCCTTTATTAAAAAAAAAAAAAATTCACAACCAATGGTAATGGCAACTAAACAACAGCAGCAGTAGAACAAGTACGAACAAGTTTTATCAACGATTTTCGAATACAAGAGACTCTTAACGTATATATATATTCCCATGCGAGCCCCTACACGTTCGTTCTCGTCTAACAACTACACAACTCGTCGTAGTAGTAGTGTCATCGTCATCATCGTACATATATGCTTGAAAACGTTGGTGTTATCGATTCGCTGCAGGAAGAGACAGAGAAAGCACAAGAGAGAGCACAAGAGAGAGCAATGGGAGAAAGAGCAGAGGGAGGTAAAGTTAGTGAGTTAGTATAGAGGAAGTAGTAGTGGTGTTGGTTTGTTGGTGGAAGCGCACATGCCGGCCTCGCGTCGCCACTGCTGAGAAATCGCCTGGTACAACCGCTCACCTCTCCTTTCCTCTTTCCTCTTTCCTCTTTCCATTACTCCTTCCATTCTGTCTCTCACTCACTCTCACGTTTATTTCCACCCATTTTGCCTCCCCTTTAGCCCCAACGGCATCGACCGCAGCCCCAACGCTGCAATGCGACGTTGCCATCCCAACAGAGGCAACAGCCCTTGCGAGCTTGCACTACCAGAGCTTTGCTTCATGATTATATATCCATTTTATTTTATTCTTTTTTTTATTTCAACTCTTTTTTACCTCTGCGTTTTGTTTCTCTTCTTCTATTCTGCCTTCTTTTCTTCTTTCTTTTTTTTATTTCATATATTTCAAGCTCAATTCAACATTGAAAAGCTCTCTTTGTTTAATTTATTTTCTTCTGTTCAGGTGATTTTTTTATTTTCTTTCTTTTTCTCCTTTTGTTCTTTTATAATTTTTTCTTTTTTTTTCTACCTCTTTCTCTTCTTGGTTTATTTTATTTGTGCATAGGGAATTGCGATCTGCAGTCGAGTCTCTTCACGCGTTAACATTTCATATGGATATTCATGTGCTTTGCAAGATTGAGAAATTTAACGAGAGGGTTGAATTTGAATTGTGTGTGTGTGTGTGTTTAAAGGGTGGTGAGAGATGGTGGTTGCAAATGTCTGCGAGAATGAAAATAGTTGTGGTAAAGTTCAACGACCGTGTGTATGTTATAATTTTATAAAATATTTATTAGTTGAATGAAAAAATAAATAATAATTTAAATTTGTTTATGAAGTTTAACAAAATTTCAGTTTAGGAGAATGAATTTAATTTTATTATTGACAATGTTTTGTTTTATTTGAAAGTCAATTTTTGTTTTCATTTGTATTCTAAAGTTTATTGTTGTTACTAATTCTGTATCAAATATATTTCTATTTATTTATATTAAAAAATCAATGGAAAATTTGTATTCAGTAATTTAGTCAATTTTATTCATTCGTTGTTGATTTTATTTGTATGGAAATTTTTGTTTCATCAAAATCAACCATATTCTTGTATTTTTATTTCAAATTGATATTGTTTAATTGAATTTATTGATAAACTCACTTTTTTAAAATACAGCAATAATTAATATCAATTGAATGTAACAATTATTTAGTTTATGAAGAAATAACAATTTAAAAATGAGTTGAACTTTTCCAACTTGAAATAAAATAATAAATTCCAATTGAAACCACTCAGATTTTTTCTTGTCTTCTTTTGTTTTATATATATTACGTTAATAATATTATATTTGTTATTAATTATTGCTTCAATTAATTTTTTTTATGAAATGAAGATAAATTTTATATCTGACACAGAAATAATTTATTTTATATCAAATTCAAAAATTGTATGTTTGATTTTAGTGCAATGAGATGACAAAAATTAGCCAAATAAATTGTGTACTGAATAAATAATTAAACAAATAGATAATTAAATAAATAATATTGTTGAGCAGACATGGGAATTATTGACAGAGTCTCTTGATATTCGTTTTACCGTCTCGTGTACGTATTGAATTGAGAATATAAATTTTAGTCTCAGAATTATTATTACTATTTTTATTATTATTACTACTATTATTATTACTATTATTATTATTATCGACATCATGATGAGCAATTGAAGAAGATTGAGAAGGAAAAATTGAAGATTGTGTGAATCGAAGTGGAAAACGGTGGCCTTTAATATGAAACAACAAATTTTTTTTCTCCAACTCTAATTGAGGAATTGGAACTTTTTTTTTCTTTCTTCTTCATTCCTTTTTTTTTTTTCATTCGTATTTTTCTTTTTTCTGTTCATTTCTCTCAACCGATAAACTTCTGACTGAAGTCGTTTCGCAAAGTCGAATCAGACGATTGAACGAACCACTGAATTATTGTTGATACACTGCCACAATTTGTGATATAAACTTTTGCTATCCATTAATTAATTATTGAATAAAAACGCGTGTCAATGAATGAAAATTGTTATTTTTTTTTTCCTATTTCTTCAATTACATTTGAATAATTGCAAACAGGAAAAAAAAAAAGAAAAAAGAAAATTATATGATTGAGTATAAAATGTAATTGTTTCAATTATATTTTTTTTTTCTCTTCATCTTTACTTTCCATATCAAAATTACAAAATGTTTTATTGATTTTTTGCAATTAAAGATAAATGTTGCGTAGGCCAATAATCATTATGTTGAAATGATAATGAAAAAAATGAATGAAGAAAAAAAATAAAATGATTGCAATAAGAAGATAAATTTTGCAGACGTGTATATATATATAATCGTATGTAAATGGTGTTGTGAATACGACAATAAAAATAATTTTGACGAGCGTGAATATCGATGGAGTTTGTTATTCGAGTGATTAAAAAGGTTGAAATAGAGAGAAATAAATGAATGATTAAATGTTTTTCATGTAAACATTGAAATAAGACTTAATAATAAATATTAATTGAATAAAAGGAACATAAATGAAGGGAACGTAAAATAAAAACAAGAGTAAACATTATATTTGAATCATATTATATATTAAAATATTCATGATAATAATACTAATAATAGTCATAATATATTATCCCGTGTTGGTAAAATTACATAAAAAAATATAGAAAATAATAAACTTGTAACTATTTCTTTCATTATTCATTTTTTTTGTCTTTCCCATGCATTAGAAAATAACTATTTCTCTTCTTCCGCTCGGTTCTCATGGTTTATATAAACCTTAATCGCGATCAGCACTATTTGTATTTTATTTTTATCATTATTATTATTATTAATATTATTATTATTATTATTCATTTTTTTTTCGCTTGTTTCTCTACATTCATACGAGCTTTGATTATAATAATAGATTGAGTAATAATTCAGTATACACAGCTGAGAATTATGTTAAACAAATCGCGCATTATTAGCACAAATTCATTGAAATTTTATTATTTTATTCTTCCTTTTACCAATTTTTCATTTTTTCGTGTTAGAAATTCTTTTTTTTTTTTTCTTTACTTCAAATATTTTACGCTTCATGTCATTCACATTTGTTGATTTATTTTCATATCTTGTATTACCAATTAATTATTTCACAAAATATATTGAAGACAGTGGAAAACAACGGAATTCAAAATTCTTCGGTTATTTATCGATTTTTTTTTTTTTTTAATGTTTTCTTTTTCTTCATTTTCATTTTTTTCTGTTTACGTATCTTTCGCTAATTTTTCTTTCTATATTTATTCAGTTAATGCCCAAATGTATGAATTTGAATTACTCACAATGGTCTTTCACTCTCTCTCTCTTTTTCTCTTTCTTTCTCTTTCTTTCTCTTTCTTTCTCGCTTTTACTATTGAATAATAATAGCTATGTAAAATGTAAAATAAAGAATAGTGATAATAATAAACAGTATGACATGAATATACACCAATGAATATAAATGATGGTTTTAATCTCACTTTGCAAAATTGTATAATCTCATTTATATTTGTCAATGAACGTGCTCTCTTTTATTTACTCTTTATCATTTTTCCTCTCACTTTATTTTTCATTCTATTTATTTATTTTTATTTGCATGATTAATTCAACTGTGAGAATTCAAAAGATTATAAGTCTTCATTTTATAAATGCAATGTAATTATATAGCAGTCATATTATTAATATGTCTCAGAGAATCAATAGCGAAAAAAAAAAAATTCTAAATATTAAAATGCTAACACAGAGAATAAAGTAAATTAATAATTCAAAAAGTATTTAGGAAAAAATAAACACCCACGCAATCAAATTGAGCATCTACAATATTTAAATATATAAGAAAACTATTTCAGAATTTAATTGAAAAAAGAAAATTTCCCTTTGATTAAAGGGGGGGCAGACATAAAAATGAAAACCTTAAAGAAATTACAAAACAAAAATATACAATTGAATTGTCGCTCCATATAATATAAATGTGGCTGTTATTTTTCCTCTCATTTCCTCTCTCCTCAAACTCTGATATCCATCCAAAATTCAATTTTCATTTCTCATTCTTTCTATTCCCCCAAAAAAACACCAAGAAAAAAAAATAAAAATCCACAAAACCATCCCAACACATTAAATCATATTCGACGACTTTTTTATGTGGCGATTTCACAATAAAAATTATATACAAAAAATAAAAAAGACAATTCAAAAATACGAAAACCAACACAAAATCCACAATAATAATTAAATTGACAGTAAAACAATACAAGAAATTATTTCTCTTATTCAAATCAATCAAAATTACTCTGAACATTTATATATTATAAAATACAATAATTCTATCAAGAATGATATCAATCAAATTTCATGATAAAATATTGAATATAAATATAATTCCTACATCTGTTTTTTCAAATTATAAAATAAATATTATTCATCAATATTCACTTCTTCATATTCATTGTGTATTTCATTATTATTATTCTTTTTCATATTTTTGTTTCCCATTCAATTCACATCGATCTATTATTATTTCTTTGATATTTTCTTCTTCAATTGAATTATTTTTTCGTGGCTTTGAAAAAATATTGCTCACAACATTGAATATATAATAATTATTAATATGATAATAATAATGATAATGATAATAATAATTATAATAATATATAAGTTGAATAACATAATAATAATAATATAATAATAATTAATAAATCAAAATATGACAACTATAATAATCACTGGCTTGTGAATATCTTCGTGATTATACATACATTCATTTTTCTTTATTTTTCAAATTGTTATTGAATTTATGTACACACACACAGATAATCGCATGCATGAGTTTATATATTATGTGTTTATTATATTGTCTGCATAGACGAAAAAAAAAAAATAAGGATGAAATAATAAAATATAATGATAAAGATGACGATATAAATTCTTAAAATAATTAATAAGTATTTTATATTATATTTCTGCACTGATTTAAACTTTTTTGTTTATCCAATTCTGACATTTTGCATTAATAATATATCACCACATAATTAAAAATCGTGAATTGAAATTTGTTTATACATAAATATTTCACGCCCACCCTGAAAAATTGTTATTGAAATTGTCATGTTCACAATAGCGCAAATAAATTTGTGTTTGTGTTAATAATTTTACTATTAAATTTTATTTTACTTATAACAACAAACAAAAATTATTGAAGAATAATTCAAAATATTTGTTACCAGTAAAAGAAATCAAATCTCTCTCTCTCTCTCTCTCTCTCTATTTTTCTTAATATTTTTCTGGCTTTTTTCACTCAATATGGCTGCATTATGTTACGTTCCACAATAATAATATTGGAAATACTGATTCACTATATTCATTTTATTTTTCTTTTATTTATTTCCTTTTCCCATCATTTCTTTTCTTATTTATTTTATTATTCAACTTTTTTTATTTATTCATTATTCATTTTTCTCTGTCATATTAATGGCTCATAAACTATTTTCATTTTCCATATCTTCTCTTTTATTAATTTTTATTGAGCGGTTGCCTCAACTCAATTTTTTTTCTTTTCATATCCATTCACAAATCAGATATTATCCAACCAATGAAAAGAACGAAATAAATTTCCCCATTTCTTCTCATGTCTGTATTATGTTGCGCAATATACACAAACACATTCATTCACAAAAAGTAGGAGAAAAATTAAATTTTTAAAAACGAACAAAAAAAGACATGGGAAATCATAAAATATCGTAAAAGATCCAAAAAAAAAAATAGAAGAATCTGAGATCGAGTGTGTGGGCTGAAGTTGCGCGTGTGTACATGTCACACATTTATCAATTATAAATTCAGCGCAATAATTATCGCATTTAAACAATTTGAATATTAGTAATAAACAAATCAGTATTTCAACGACAAGAAAACGTTCAATTGAATTAAAATAAATCAATCAAAATAATCAGATCAATTATAATACCAAACGCATTTCCAACAGCTGTTAAATGTATGGGTGTTAATGACATAAAAAAAAATCCACCATAAAATTTTTGCGTTGATTATAGTGCCACATACAACCACAAAAAGCACACTTAGGCAGTGGCAAGAGAATTAAGATAAAAGGTGGAATCATCAATCATTTCCATGCTAATTATAATAACAAATTACATACACATATATATATATAAATTTTGTTTGTTCACATATATATACACATATATATTTTGTTTTTGCGAAATTATTTTCGCTTGATAAACACCCTATGGATATAATTTGACAATTAATTAAGTAGTTAAATAAGTAAGCGGTTACGATTACGGTACGAATTCTCTTACAATTGTCTGTGTTTATTTTCATTTCACATTTAACGTTTATGATTTTTGTATTGTTATTACTTATATATGTATGTATATATATATAAATAATTCTTCTTTTTTTCACTATTGTTTATCAATTGTTATGATTATACATACATATACATATACATATATATATATATATTTATTATATATTTTATTGATGTGTTTGAAGATGGAATTGAATAATCATTACGCGTCAGTTAAGTTTTTTCACCATTATTTATTTATTCAATTAAATGTTGTTGTTTTTTTCCCATCCATGTTGCAATTATTACGCAAAAATGTTCTTTTCACTCATATTCAATCACACTCCGCGAAAATTAATGAATGATTGTCGGGGGGTGTAGGAGGGGTGTAAAAATATATTGAAAAAAAAAAGAATAAAATAAAGATGAATTATTTCATTATTATAATGGTAAATAAAAGAAAAAATTGAAAAATTGTGAATGAGAGAAGAAAAAATAATTTTCACTTTTTTTTTATTATTTTTGCATTGTTATTTATTACGTATTTATTAATTAATATTTTTTTTCTCTCTTCTGTTTATTTTTAGTTGAACGTTTACACGTTTTATTCATTATCAAAATTGTTGAATTAATTTTTGCTGTTGTTTTATTCTGATAATTCAACTTTTCCTTCCCTCCTTTTTTCTTCTTATTTTTTTTTTTTCATATCATTGAATTAAACTTAGACATTCAATTATTCGTAATGAATAATTTATAATAATTACGCATTTAATATATTTATTTATATATGTTTAATATGTAGTCTCAAAAACGAGCGATCTTCTAGGGAAATTCATAGAATCTACAATGCGAATAATCTGGAATATCAAAAATACCGGAACACTAGGGCTAGGCAAATCTATATATGTGGAAAGACGTTAAACGCATACGCATATACACATACATAAATTATTTATATAAATATGTATATATAATTTATTTATTCATATCCATTTATTTATTTATTTTTATTTTTTTTCTTCGTAGATCGATCGTTCAGAGACTGACTCAATAAATGAATAAGTTAGAGAGACAAATAGAAGGGGATGTGAGTGTGTAATAGAGAGATAGAGACAGAGATATAGATAGGGAGAGAGAGAGAGAGAATGATTGAAAAATGGAAGGGAAATTATGAGTGATAAAAAAAAAGAAAACAATTTTTTTTTTCATGACCGTGATTATTGTTTAATTACGCAAAAATAAAACGCGAAAAATATATATTTTTTTGTATTCTTGTGTGTATGTGTATGTGTTTGTTTATTCTATTTGTTTATTTTTCCATTTTTTTTTTTCATATTTTAAAATAAAATTATATTTATTTGGGTAATATTTTTGTGTAAATGTTTATGTATAGTGTAAAATTGTTTAATAAATTATCTACGGCGCGCCAATATTTTTTGTGTTTTTTTTTCTTCCATTCATTGTAATTAAAAAAATAATATATAATGATAATGATATATATATATAAATGTATGCATATAATAATATTAATTTATAATATTACAATTTTTGTTTTGTATTTATTTACGAAAATTGAAATAATAAAAAAATAATGTTAATAACAATTATTATGTATAATTCAGGCATTTATTTGGGTGTGCGGCACAGAAAAAGAAACAAAAATTATATTAATGAAAAAAAAAAAGAAAAAAAAAAGAGAAGAAACACTGCAGCAAATTAATTTTTCTTTTTTTTTTTTAGCTGTAAATATATATTAAGCCGCCTGTGTAAACCATTTTCTCTCTCTCTGTATTATTTTTTTTTCCTTTCTCTTTCCCTTCTTTATTTCCTATTTATTCATTCTCTTTTTTTTTGTCATAGCAAATAATTATGAATGAAAAATATGAGGGGCAGAGTGGCAGAAGAAAAAAAAAAGAATTCAAAATAAAACAAAATAAAAATAATATTAATAATAATAGTAATAGTAATATCAATTATATGAATATCAATAATAATATATAACATAACTATCAGATAGAATATGACAATATAGAAAAGATAGTTTAAATTAAGCAACAATCATCATTTTTTCTCTCTCTTTCATTTTTTCATTTTTTAAGTTCAATTATATACTTTTCATTTTTTCCCCCAATTCTTCATTAATTTTTACCATTCAATTTCTTGTTTTCTTTTTCCTTCATTTTTTTTTATGTTTTTTGTTATTTTTTTTCTTCATTTCGTTTATGTTTTTATACGATAAGTTCTATAAGTTAATAATTTTTGCATCATCATTAATTTTTTTATTTAGCTTTCGTATTTTGTTCTCAACTTTCTCCTTCCTTCATTCAATTATCTATCACCTATTTGTTTATTTTTCCCTTTCTCATCTTACATTTTCCTTATGTTTATTTATTATTCTTTGAGATATGTATCGTCGTGTTCGTGTTCTCTCTAAATTCATTAATCAGTATTATTAATAATATTATTATTATTATTATTATTATTCATTATTATTTATTATGATTTATTATTATTTATTATTATTTATTAATTAATTAGATAATTAATTTATTTTCTTTCCATCATATTTGTTTGGGTTCTGTTTTTTTTTTTTTTTTTTTTTTTTTTTTTTTTTTTTTTTTTTTTTTTTTTTTTTTTTTTTTTTGTTTTTTTTTTTTTTTTTTTTTTTTTTTTTTTTTT